>CAUYLG010051912.1:0-13162 GCA_963573385.1 Cacajao melanocephalus | reverse complement strand
GAAAAGTGTCTGTTCATATCCTTCACCCACTTTTGGATGGGTTTGTTTCTTTATTTCTTGTAAATCTGTTTTAGTTCTTCGTAGATTCTGGATATTAGCCCTTTGTCAGATGGGTAGATTGCAAAAACTTTTTCCCATTCTGTTGGCTGCCAGTTCACTCTAATGATTGTTTCTTTTGCTGTACAGAAGCTCAGCAGTTTAATTAGGTCCCATTTGTCTATTTTGGCTTTTGTTGCCAATGCTTTTGGTGTTTCAGTCATGAAGTCCTTGCCTATGCCTATGTCCTGAATGGTTTTTGCCTAGGTTTTCTTCTAGGGTTTTTATGGTGTTAGGTCTTATGTTTAGATCTTGAATCCATCTGGAGTTAATTTTAGTGTAAGGTGTCAGGAAGGGGTCCAGTTTCTGCTTTCTGCACACTGCTTGCCAGTTTTCCCAACACCATTTATTACACAGGGAATCCTTTCCCTATCGCTTGTTTTTGTCAGGTTTGTCAAAGATCAGATGGTTGTAGATGTGTGGTGTTGCCTCCAAGACCTCTGTTCTGTTCTATTGGTCGATATCTCTATTTTGGTACCAGTACCATGCTGTTTTGATTACTGTAGCCTTGTAGTGCAGTTTGAAATCAGGTAGTGTGATGCCTCCAGCTTTGTTCTTTTTGCTTAGGATTGTCTTGGCTATGTGGATTCTCTTTTGGTTCCATAATAAGCTTAAAGTGTTTTTTTCCAGTTCTGTGAAGAAGGTCATTGGTAGCTTGATGGGGATAGCATTGAATCTATAAATTACTTTGGGCAATGTGGCCATTTTCACGATATTAATTCTTCCTAACCATGAGCATGGAATGTTTCTCCATCTGTTTGTGTCCTCTCTTATTTCCTTGGGCAGTGGTTTGTAGTTCTCCTTGAAGAGGTCCTTTACACCCTTTGTTGGTTGTATTCCTAGGTATTTTATTCTCTTTGTAGTAATTGTGAATGGTGGTTCACTCGTGATTTGGCTCTCTGTTAGTCTGTTATTGGTGTATAGAAATGCTTGTGATTTCTGCACATTGATTTTCTATCCTGAGACTTTGTTGAAGTTGCTTATCCATTTAAGGAGATTTTGGGCTGAGATGATAGGGTCATCTAAATATACAATCATGTTGTCTGCAAATGGAGACAATTTGCCTTCCTCTTTTCCTAATTGAATACCCTTTATTTTTTTTTCTTGCCTAATTGCTTTGGCTAGAACTTCCAATAGTATATGGAATTGGACTGGTGACAGAGGGCATCCTTATTTAGTGCCAGATTTCAAAGGGAATGCTTCCAGTTTTTGCCCATTCAGTATGATATTGGCTGAAGGTTTATTGTAAATGGCTTTTATTATTTTGAGATATGTTCCTTGGATACCTAGTTTATTGAGAGTTTTTCGCATAAAGTGCTGTTGAATTTTGTCAGAGGCCTTCTCTGCATCTATTGAGATAATCATGTGGTTTTGTCTTTGGTTATGTTTATGTGGTGGATTATGTTTATAGACTGGTGTATGTTGAACCAGCCTTGCATCCCCGGAATGAAGCCTACTTAATCATGATGGATAAGCTTTTTGATATGCTGTTGCAATTGTTTTGCCAGTACTTTATTGAAGATTTTTGCATCTCTGTTCATCATGGATATTGGCCTGAAGTTTTCTTTTTTTGTTGAGTCTCTGCCAGGTTTTGGTAAAGGAAGAAGTCAAATGATTACTGTTTGCAGATGATATAATGTTATATTTGGAAAAACCTAGACTCCATCAAAAATTATAATTGATAAGCTAATTCAGTAAAGTTGCAGGATACAATATCAACATACAAAAGTCAGCAGCATTTCTATATGTCAATATTGAACAATCTGAATAAGAAATCAACAAAGTAGTTCTATTTATAAGAGCCACAAATAAAACTAAATACATAGGAATTAACCAAAAAAGTGAAAATTCTCTACAATGAAAAGTATAAAACATTGATAAAAGCAATCGAAGAGGAACAAAAAATGGAAAGATATTCCATGTTCATGAAGTGGAAGTATCAATATTGTTAAAATATTCATACTACCCAAAGCAATCTACAGATTCAATGCAGTCTTTATCAAAATGCCAATGACATTCTTCACAGATATAGAAAAAAATCCAAAAATTTATATGGAACCACAAAAGATCCAGCATTGCCAAAGCTATCCTGAGCAAAAAGAACAAAATTGGAGAAATAACATTACCTGATTTCAAATTATCCTACATAGCTAACATAACCAAAACAGCATGCTAGCAGCATAAAAACAAACACATAGACCAATGGAATGAAATAGAGAACCGAGAAACAAATTCACACACCTACAGAGAGTTCATTTTTTAACAAAGGTGCCAGAAATATACATAGGGGAAAGAATAATTTCTTCAGTGAATGATGCTGGGGAAACTGGATATCCATATGTGGAACAAAGAAATTTGACCCCTATTTCTTGCCTTATACAAAAATCTAATCAAAATGGATTAAAGATTTATATCTAAAACCTCAAACCATGAAACTACTACTAGAAAACATCAGAAAAACTCTCCAGGATGTTGATCTGGATGAAAAAACTTCAGTAATGCCCCACAAGCACAGGCTACCAAACCAAAAGTGAACAAATGGGATCACATGAAGTTTAAAAGCTTCTGCACAGCAAAGGAAACTATCAGCAAAGTGAAGTGACAATTTACAGAATGGAAGAAAATATCTGCAAACTACCTATCTGACAAGGGACTAATAACCAGAATATATAAGGAGATAGCAAAATTCTATAGGAAAAAATCTAATAATCTGATTAAAAATGAGTAAAAGATTTCAACAGACATTTCTCAAAAGGAGAAATACAAATGCCAAACAGGTGTATGAAAAGGTACTCAATATCATTGATCATCAGATCAGTGCAAATCCAAACTATAATGAGATATCATCTCACCCCAGTTAAAATGGCTTTTAACTAGTCAGGCAAGAAAAATGCTAGAGAATGCGGAGAAAAAGGAAACTTTTTATACTGTCAGTTTGAATGTAAATTATTATAACCACTATGAAGAACAAGCCTGTAGTTTCCTCAAATAACTAAAAATAGAGCTACCATATAATCCAGAAATCCTCCTTCTGGGTATGTTTCTAACAGAAAGGAAATCAGTATACCAAAGAGACACCTGCACTGCCATGTTTGTTGCAGCACTGTTTACAATAGCCAAGTTTTGGAAGCACCCTAAGTGTCCACTAACAGATGGATAGATAAAAAAATGTGGTACTTATACACAATGGAGTAGTCATTCAGCCATAAAAATAAATGATATCCTGTCATTTGAAGCAACACGGATGGAACTGGAGGATATTATGTGAAGTGAAGTAAGCCAGGCACAGAAAGACAAACATTGCATGTTCTCACTTACTGGTAGGAGTTTAAAAAGTCAAAACAATTGAATTCATTGAGATAGAGAATAGGATATTTATCACAGGCTGGGAAGGGTGGTAGGTATGAGGGAAAGGTGGGGATGGTTAATGGGTACAAAATAATAGAAAGAATGAATAAGACCCAGCATTTGCTAACACAATAAGGGGACAATAGTAAATAATAATTTAGTTTTAAATTAAAAAAATAACTAGAAGAGTATATTTGGATTGTTTAGATAATAAATACTTAAGGGGATAGACACCCCATTTTCCATGATGTGATTATTAAACACTGCATGCCTATATGAAACTATCTCACATAGCCTATAAATATATACACCTATTATACATCCACAAAAATTTAAAATTTAAACAAAAGAAATGACTGGAAATAGATGACTGGAACTGTACTGTTCCACAGAAATATCAGAGTGTTTATTTATTATAAACTAACTAGACCTGGCAGACATTTATAGAAATCCACCCTACAAACTGTAAAATACCCCTTATTTTTAAAGTGCACATGGAACACTCTCATAAGAGACCAAATACCGGACCACGAAACGTCTATTTTTTTTTTCTTTTTTTAGTATTTATTTTTTTAAAGACAGGGTTTCACCATGTTGGTTAGGCTGGCCTTGAACTCCCAACCTCAGGTGATCCGCCCACCTTGGCCTCCAAAGTGCTTGGATTACAGGCGTGAGCCAGCACACCCGGCCAACAACTCTTAATGAATGTAAAAGGACAGAAATTATACAAAGTATGTTTCTTGTTTAGAATGGAAGAAACTAGAAATTAATAACAGAGAGAAATTTGGAAAATTTAGAAATAGAGGAAAGTAAACAATACACTCCTAAATTACCAAAGGGCCAAGGAAATTGGAAAATACTTTGATATTTATGAATGTGAAAACACAGCATGTCAAAATTTATGAGATGTAGCTGAAGCAGTGCTAATAGGAAAATTAATAGTGGTATATGTCTATGTAAGAAAAGAATAAAGATCTAAATCAATAACTCAGCCACTAGCGGAGGGATAACATTAGAAGAAATACCTAATGTAGATGATGGGTTGATGGGTGCAGCAAACCACCATGGCATGAGTTTACCTATGTAACAAACCTCCACGTTCTGCACATGTACCCCAGAAGTTAAAGTGTAATAACAACAACAAAAAAAAGTACTGGAAAAAGAATAACAAACTAAATCTAAAATAACCCAGAAGGTCAGGAGTTTGAGACCAGCCTGGCCAACATGGCGAAGCCTCGTCTCTACTAAAAATACAAAAATTAGGCTGGGCGCGGTAGCTCACGCCTGTAATTCCAGCACTTTGGGAGGCCGAGGCGGGCGGATCATGAGGTCAAGAGATCGAGACCATCCTGGCCAACATGGTGAAACCCCGTCTCTACTAAAAATACAAAAATTAGCTGGGTGTGGTGGCACATGCCTTGTAGTCCCAACTACTCAGGAGGCTGAGGTAAGACAATTGCTTGAACCAGAGAGGTGAAAGTTGCAGCAAGCCAAGATTGCGCCACTGCACTCCAGCCTGGTGCCTGGCGACAGAACAAGACTCTGTCACCAGAAAAAAAAATACAAAAATTAGCCAGGCATGGTGGTGTAAGCCTGCAATCCCTGCTACCCACAAGGCTGCTACCCCGGGTTGCTGGAACCCAGGAGGCAGAGGCTGCAGTGAGCCGAGATCACACCACTGCACTTCAGCCTGGGTGACAGAGAAAGACTCTATCTCAAAAAAAAGAAAAAAAACTTCCAGAAGGAAAACAAAGATTAGAGCAAAAATTAATAAAAGAGGAAGGCTACACAGAAAATCAATATTATCAAAATTTCATCATTTGAAAATAAAATTGAGGAAACCTTTCATTAGACTGATCATAAAAAGATGAAAAATGTTTCAAATTAGTAAAATCAAGAATTATAAACTCTACAGAAATAAAAAGGATTATAGAATACTACGAGTAATTGTATGCCAAAAAATTAGATGATTTCGATGAAATAGACAAATTCTTAGGCATACATTACTGAAACTGACTCAAAAATAACAGAAAATATAAATAGGCCCATAACATGTAAAGAAATTGAATTAGTAATTTTAAAACTTTCTATGAAGAAAAGCTTAGGTGTGGATGGCTTTACTGGTAAATTCTACTAAACTTTTAATGAAGAATAAATTCTTCACAAACTCTTCCAAAAATAGAAAAGGAGATAACTCTTTCCAATTAATTCCACAAAGTGAATATCACCCCAATGCCAAAGATACGAACAAAAAAGAAAGCTACATATAGGCCAATATCTTATGAATATAGATACACAATCCATCAACAAGATACTCTAACTCTAAATCCAACAACATAGAAAAAGTATTATTTAATATGACCTAGTGGTATTTACCCCCAGGAATATAAGGTTGGTTTAATATCCAAAATCAACTAGTGTAATGTGCCATATCAATAGAAGACAAAACCCAAATTATCATTTCAAAAGATGCAGAAAAATCATTTAATAAAATCCAACATCCTTTTATGTAAAATATTCAACAAACTATGATGAGAAGGGGATTCTTTAAGCTGCTAAATAGGACCTATAAAAAACTTTTGATAGTAAGACTGAAGTTTTCTCCTTAAGATCAGGAACCTAAACAAGGATGTCCACTCTTGCTACTTCTACTCAGCAATTCACTAGAGGATCTAGCCAGGACTATTGGGCAAGAAGAAAAAAAGGCATCCAGATTGGAAAGAAAGAAGTAAAACTCTATTTGCACATAACATGATCTTCTTGTAGAAAACATGAAGGCATCTATAAATAAATATCTATTACAGCTTAATAAACAAATTTAGAAAAGTTACAGGATATAAGAACTATTATATTTCTATATGCTAGCAGTAAATCATCTGAAAATAAAAGTAAAAAATCAATTATATTTATAATAGTATCAGAAAAAACATAAAATATTGCAAAGCCTGGTAGATAAGTCTTTTCAACATATGCTCCACTTATCACTGCCTGTTCCCCTCAATATATCCAGTGTTCTTCAGTACTTTGGCAGTTTAAGAAGAAAACGGGTGATACATGTACTGATACACACTATACTAACAGAAAATATAAAATTAATTATAAATTTCTCAGTAATTCAGAAATGTCCCATTATGTCCTAATAGATAATACACATTATCTATAGTCATGGCATTTTGTATTTATCTTGGCTTACATTCTTTTAACAAAATACAATGTGTATGGCCTTATTTTATGCTATTTATTCATTATTTTTAGTGTTTTTATTTATTTACCATTTTAATTTTTTTTAACATTGTATCAGTATGGTTTTGATTAATAAAAGAGAATCCACTCTAAATGTTTCAAGAAGGAAGGGCTTTAACACAAGTAACTAGATGCTAATAAAACCTTTGGACGTGCTAGAGGATGAGGTTTGTATTAGTTTCCTAGGACTACCATGACAAAATACCACAGACTGGGTGGCTTAAACAATAGAAATGTATTTTATCACTATTTTGGAGGCTGGAAATCCAAGATCAGGGTGTCAGCATGTTTGCTTTCTTCTGAAGCCTCTCTCCTTGGCTTGCACTTCTGCTGAAGCCGCTCTCCTTGACTTGCAATTGGCTAATGTCCTTCTGTATCTTCCCATAGTCTTTTCTCTGTTCATGTGATTCCTTGGTGCTCTGTTTCCCTTCCCCTTTCTTTTCCCCTTTCCTTTCCCCTTCCCCTGCCCCTTCCCCTTCCTTTCCTTTCCTTTCCCACCCTCCCTTCCTCCTTTGGCAAAATCTTACTCTATCGCCCAGGCTGGAGTGCAGTGGCATGATCTCGGTTCACTGCAACCTCCACCTTCTGGGTTCAAGCAATTCTCCTGCCTCAGCCTCCTGTGTAGCTGGGATTACAGGCAACTGCCAACATACCTGGTTAATTTTTGTATTTTTAGTAGAGACAGGGTTTCATCATGTTGGCAAGGCTGGTCTCAAACTCCTGACCTCAAGTGATCCACCTGCCTCGGCTTCCCAAAGTGTTCAGATTACAGAAGTGAGTCACCAAGCCCAGCCTCCCTGAGTATGTTAATTTCTTCTACTTATAAGGACATCAGTTAGGTCATATTTGGGCTCACCCAAACAGCCTAATTTTAACTTAATTGCCTCTTTAAAGTTCCTGTCTCTAAATGCAGTAACATTCTGAGGTATTGGGGGTTAGAGTTTGGAGGTACTGGGGGTTAAGTAATTAACAGAAGAATTTTCAGAGGACATAATTCAGACCTCTATATGGTTTTAGAAAACTGTCTATAATCAGAAAAATAGGCAGTTTCAGAAATTGCAAGACATCACCACCAACAACGTCAGTTCCCAAAGCACCACAGTGGATAATATACCAGAGAAGGCCTGATGGTCACTGCAAGACCTCATGTCTGCTTTTGGATTAAGTTTGTGTAGCTGCCTGCCTACCAGTGTCAGGACAAATGAGGGTTTTAATTTTTCTTTAATTTTCTATATCCCATGCAAGTATCTTTTAATAGAAGGTCTAAACCAAAACTTTGCTGGAAAGGGAGTCTCAGAAACACAGTTTTCAAAAATCAAGCCTATATAATGTAAGAAAGAGCTTAGAAGGACATCAATAGACAATACATGACAAATGTATTCATTTGGAAACCCAGTATCCAAAAATATTGTCTATCTAACAATGGCAACAACACCATGCTGATGATAAGACTATTTCTCATACAAATAAAGATGCATATGCTCTCTTAACAAAAAGGAGACACAAAGTTATTAACAGCCACTCTATCTATCTCTGGTTAATGATATTTTTTTCTCTTTGATACTCTGTACTTTTTACTATATTTGTGAACTCATGTGAAAGCCTCATTTTACTTTTTGATATTTGTTCAGCACTATGTTATATGGCAAACAATTACCAACATATTTTCTATAAAATAATAAGGGAAAGAGACTAAAAAATTGTCTCTCTCTCTCTCTCTCTATATATATATATGTATACGTATATGTATATCTATCTCTATATATGTGCATTAGTTTGTTCAGGCTTCTATAACAAAATAGTGCATACCAGGTAGCTTATAAATAGCAGATATTCATTTATCACAGTTCTGGAGGCTGGGAAGTGTAAGATCAAGGCACCAGCAAATTTGGTTTCTAGTGAGGGCATCCTTCCTGGTTTATGGATAGCTATCTTTTCACTGAGGCCTCACATGGCAGAGGGGTGAATGAATTACCTAAGGCCTCTTTTATAAGGGCACTAATCTCATTCCTCACCCTTGGCAGAGCTCTCATGACCTAATCATCTCCCAAAGGCTCTTCTTTCTAACTACACCACCTTGGGGGTTAGGATCTCCACCTAATCTGGGGGGAAGGATTTTCACCTTCCATTTTAGGGATTATGAATTTTGGAAGGACACAGACATTTAGACTACAGCACCATGCATATATGTATGTGTATATCCATACCTGTGTATATGAATTATATAATTACTAGTTATAAAAAATTATATATATAATTAATAATAAAAAATCAAGAAGTAAATATACATACCCTTTAGAGTTTTCATTTCTGTAACTGAAGGTGAGAACTTAGTTGGTAGCTTTAACATCCTTCCTCCACCATGTTCCGCGTTTCCATTGCCTTTAAATGATACTTTAGTTGATAATAGCTCTTTGCTTTGTAGGGTAACCAAAATCCTCTTTCCAGAGGGCTTAAGTCTTTAGTGGTCTTTCTGTATTGGCTTGTGTACAGTGTTTTTCCACTGGTATATAAGATCAGAGTCCAAAGTTGAGCAGACAGAAAGCAAGACATATTTGTAGGATTTGTCAAAAGGGTTAGTACCAAGAGGAGGCATTCCCAGTTCCACTCCTTGTTTAAAGACCTGTGTATCACGAGAAAAAAAAATGCCATCTGATATTGGTCACTTGCTTGGAATATATTTTGCATATTGTAGGAATGAACCCCAGATAATGTTGTACCTGAGTCTTCAATAATATATTCCCCCATTTTATTAAGCCAGTTGCTTCTAGGTATTTGAATCCATGATAAATGAGTTAACCCTATAGACATAAACCCATAAACTTTTTTTTCCTATGAAAGTAAGTTCCTTAATTATGAGGCAATGTTGAGTGGGATGTCATGTCAATGAATAAAATTATATGTGTGTCTATAAAGAATGGTGCTGACAAAAGTTCTGTTAGTAGGAAAGTCAACTTTATATAATATAGTAAAGGTCTATTTTGTAACAAGGAAAAATTGCTGCAACCTCCATGTCAGACAGGATACAATGTAATTAATCTACTATTAGTGGCTGGCCAGTATACTTAGGGAATGACATCTTATTGGGGATTTAACATTGGTCTCTGATGTTGGTAGTTTGGGTACTTTCTCTGGGGAGAAAGACTGACTGACATGGGTAGATTGCTCCACAATAAGCTTTCATATGAGACCTAAATATCCTCACACTATGGCCATTGCAAGAGATCCAACCACAGAAAAATTTCCCAGACTTTCTTATTGTTTCATAATTTGATGAAACCATTAATGTGTTGATTATAAACAGAAGGTTATAATCTGTCCTTGATAGGTGCAGTATGTATACATGTGGGATCTGGAATTGAGGAATTTTTGTTCCATTTTTAACTGAAAATCTAATATGACATGTTTTATTTTTTTGTGAGCTACATATAAACGGTAAAAGTTGTTTTGCTCAGAACTGACAGAATAGCAGCAATGTATACAGTAAGAAACTGCATCACTGTATGAATAAAACTGCTGCATCTGAATGTCAACTTAAACACTGCTTTATTCTAAGAAAGGTTAAATTAGCAACCAATGACATATATTGGTTGAATTCAAAGTTAAAAACAACAATGAAAGTTATTAAAGTTGTTAATAATAACTAATATTAACAATAAAATTTATTAATATAAAATGGTGGACACAAATATCTGCCCTGTCAATTCATTGCCCATTTACATGGGCAGTAACACAAGGCACTGTTATTTCATAGTGAATAAAATTGTCTATCAGGTATAATGATGATCAGAGGTAAAGAATAAAATAGAAACTTATCATCAAAAGTCTATGTTGTTTGAGCAAAGAACCGCTTTCATTACTTCAAGAAGCTTTGTCATCAGTGCAGTCAGTATTTGAAAAGCCTAAACCTATTATTACTTGATATTACAAAATATCATGCTTTCTAATGTTGAAAATGTTCAGACTTTATTACAAGACTAACCTGCTCTGTCATTTAAAGTGAACTTGAACATGCACGCTACTAGCATCACCCAGTATAAGCATAACAACAGGTTTACTTAGGAAAGAAAAATAGCAGTGCTCACATGATCTCCCCCAATTCCATTATTCCACAGATTGTCATAGTTAGGCACTTAGGTATACCTGGTCTAGGAATATCAAGCAATGGGCTCCAGGAGATGACCACCCTCTTGTAACAGGTTACATATTTTGAGGCACAATGGAGCAGGAAATTTCTGGGCATCTATGTATAGGGCATTTGGAGTATTTGGGGTTGATCAAATTAAAAAAAAAAAAAACCATGACAATGAGGTGATAATAGCACACACAAGCTTTAGCTGGTGATACTTTGAGAGATTTGCATGTGAGAAAAGTCCCTCATAGCATAATACTTCCAGGGATTATAGCTCAAGGGAGGACTGCCATCCAGAAGAGGAGGAGGTAGGTCAAGGGAACTTCCAGGGGAGAGAGGGATCAGATAGGCACTTCTATGTCTAGGTGATGTCACTTGGCAGCATAACAGATGATCTCTAGGTCAGAGAATTCTGAAGGGCAGCAGCAGCTTGGGGTTTTCATAGCCTTAGAGTTTGTCTTACCTAGAGCTAGCAGATGGTGAGTACATGTTTTGTGGGGTATTCAAGCTCTGAATGGCCACAGCTCTGCTTATTTGGGGTATGTTTAAAACAAATGCATGTGTAAAAATTTATGTTTGGTGTTGTTGGCCAGTCTTTGAGCTAACTGTTCATAGCCTGCTGTGAAGAAGTAAATAACCTAGGGGCCAATATGCAGAGGCTGTCTTTGGCTTATTTATGTAATACTGTATAATAATAAACAGGTGAGTAATTAAGAAAACCACTTCTTTAGAAAGCAGTAGCCTCTAGCCAGAGCAATTAGGCAAGAAAAAAAAAATAAAGGGTATTCAATTAGGGAAAGAGGAAGGCAAATTGTCTCTATTTGCAGATGACATGATTGTATATTTAGATGACCCTATCATCTCAGCCCAAAATCTCCTTAAACTGGTAAACAACTTCAACAAAGTCTCAGGATACAAAATCAATGTGCAGAAATCACAAGCATTTCTATACACCAATAATAGACTAACAGAGAGCCAAATAATGAGTGAACTCTCATTCACAATTGCTGCAAAGAGAATAAAATACCTAGGAATACAACTAACAAAAGATGTAAAGGACCTCTTCAAGGAGAACTACAAACCACTGCCCAAGGAATTAAGAGAGGACACAAACAGATGGAGAAACATTCCATGCTCATGGTTAGGAAGAATCAATATCGTGAAAATGGCCATACTGTCTAAAGTAATTTATAGATTCAACACTATCCCCATCAAGCTACCAATGATCTTCTTCACAGAACTGGAAAAAAACACCTTAAACTTCATATGGAACCAAAAGAGAGCCCATATAGCCAAATCAATTGTAAGCAAAAAGAACAAAGCTGGGGTCATCACACTACCGGACTTCAAACTATACTACAAGGCTACGGTAATCATACAGTTCTTTCAGAATTCAACAGGATGTCAGAAAATACAATTTCTCAACTTGACTCTACCCTTGAAAAATTATTATTTTTCTCTAATTTGTAAGATGTAAGATTTCTTATTTCATTATGTGCAGAATCCTTAGTAGGGCAGATGACACTGTACTCCTTCTTTTTCCCTGGGGAATATGTTCCCGAGACATCCAGGGGATGCCTGAAGCCATGGATAGTACTGAACTTTATATATACTGTTTGTTCCTATACATACATACTTATGATAAAGTTTAATTTATAAATTAGGCACAGCAAGTGATTAATAACAATAATCAATAATAACAAAAATTTTAACAATATGCAGGCATCAATATTGTTACCTTCGGAGCCATTATTAAGTAAAATAAGGGTTAATTTAACACAAGCACTGTGAGAACATAACAGTAGATCTGATAACCTAAAGAGCTGCTAAGTGACTAACAAGAGGGTAACCTGTATGGTGTGGGTATAATGGACAAAGGGAGGATTCATGTCTTGGGTCGGATAGAATGAAACAGCATGAAATTTCATCATGCTACTTACAATCACGCAATTTAAAACTTATGAATTGTTTAATTTTGGAATTTTCTATTTAGCAGTTTCAGACTGTACTTGCTGCTGGGTAGCTCAAACCTTGGAAAGTGAAACCATGGATAAGGGGGTAATACTGTAGTATATTCCATGAATGCCATATATATATGAAATATACATACGTGTATGTATATATATTCAATTTTTCTTTTTAGTTTTTGTTTTTTTTTTTTTTTTAAAGACAGTATTCTAGATTTTTTTTTTAATTTTTTTTATTTTTTGAAAGAAAGAAAAAGAGAGGAAAGAAAGTGAGAGTGAAAGAAAGAAAGAAAAAGAATGTATGAGAGAAAGAAAGAGGAAGAAAAAGAGGGAGAGAGAACAGGATTCTTGTTCTACTGTCCAGGCTAGAATGCAG
>CAUYLG010051908.1:0-14691 GCA_963573385.1 Cacajao melanocephalus | reverse complement strand
GGCAATCATTACAAAATCTGGAGACAACAGATGCTGGAGAGGATGTGGAGAAATAGGAACACTTTTACACTGTTGGTGGGAGTGTAAACTAGTTCAACTATTGTGGAAGACAGTGTGGCGCTTCCTCAAGGACCTAGAAATGGAAATTCCATTTGACCCAGTAATCTCATTACTGGGTATATACCCAAAGGATTATAAATCGTTCTATTATAAAGACACATGCACAGGTGTGTTCATAGCAGCACTATTTACAATAGCAAAGACCTGGAACCAACCCAAATGCCCAACAATAGACTGGATAAAGAAAATGCGGCACATATACACCATGGAATACCATGCAGCCATAAAAAATAATGAGTTCATGTCCTTTGTAGGGACATGGATGAACCTGGAAACCATCATTCTCAGCAAACTGACACAAGATGAGAAAATCAAACACCGCATGTTCTCACTCAGGCGAGTGTTGAACAGTGAGAACACAGGGACACAGGAAGGGGAGCATCACACACAGGGGTCTGTTGGTGGGGGCCAAGGGAGGGACAGCAGTGGGTAGGGAGGTCAGGGAGGGATAACATGGGGAGAAATGCCAGATGTAGGTGACAGGGGGATGGAGGTAGCAAACCACATTGCCATGTGTGTACCTGTGCAACAATTTTGCATGATCCGCACATGTACCCCAGAACCTAAAATACAATAGAAAAAAAGAAATGAAAAAATAAATAAAATAGAAAGCAAATAGATAAAGCTGTAGGTATAAGAATGCTTGGTTATAACTTTGGTTATAACCAAAAACTGCAAATAATCTAAATATATATCAAAAAGGTAGTCATTAAATAAGTTATGAACATCCATGAATGTACTACATGAAAATGATTATATATAAATACATTTATATTGTATTATTGTTAAAAATAAAGATTGAAAAACAGATAAAAAAGTCAAACTTAATAGTCAAATTCAAATCACAGTGTTTTCAGAGATACAATCCTTAGTAATTTTCTGAGAAGGCATTTCCTCTTTAATGTTCTGGTCTGGGTGATGATATCCTCGTATTTTAGAACAAAGACCATCATGCCATTTGCCCTTTTGGACCAAAAGAAAAATTTTCCTTTTGTTGTGGTGTGTGATGTAAACAATAGCAATTTTTTTTTAAAGCAGAAACAATAAGACAAAAAAGGAAATGATAGCCTTCTTCTTCTCAGTGTAAAGACAGGGTCTTAAAGGATTTCACTGACTTCAGTTCCTTCCATGTAACCCCAGACTCCTGATCCATTCATAGTCTGATTCTCCATAATCTCCATTGTCCAGAGTGTCTTTAGCCACACGCAGAGAACTAGTCAGTGTGAGAAGATCCTATTCCTTGCTAGGATCTCCATTTTTATCAGCTTTCTCTTGGAACAGAGAAGTTGTAAGTGAGGGCCCACAGATGCTCCTCAACTTTTCTCTGTACCAGCTGTAGGAGGGAGAGTGGTACTGATTGCTGGGCACCTTGGTGGTCATCTGGGGATTCACATGGCCAGCATGGACAGAGAGGACTTGCTTGCACAGTCACCTTCTCCCCATAGTGGCAGTGGCTGTAACACACTCTTCTGAGAGCCTGCCCTGTTGCTAGGTTAGACACTTGTACAGTTTTCAAAACATTCTCTTTTTTATTTTCTTTTTTTTGAGATGGAGTCTCGCCCTGTCGCCCAGGCTGGAGTGCGGTGGCACAATTTCGGCTCACTGCAACCTCTACCTCCCGGGTTTAAGCAATTCTCCTGCCTCAGCCTCCCAAGTAGCTTCGATTATAGCCATGCACTGACATGCCGGCTTATTTTCATATTTTTAGTAGAGACAGAGTTTCACCACGTTGGCCAGGCTGATCTCAAACACCTTTCCAGTTCACTCAAGAATGGTGGCTTAACAGAGCCACCATGTCCAGCCAATTTTCAAAACATTCTTGAGTGAACTGGTCTTTGTTGAACAAACGTAGCCATTTCTGTGATGCCTAGAAACTCTTTTTATTTTATTGGTGAGAATTTTGACAGCAGCACCTCAGTGAAGAAAGCCATGAGTGTGACAGTGCCGGAGTTTTCTGTTGTTGGACCCCACAGTGCACATGGCAGGGCATTTTTTCAGAGATGCACATGAGGACAGGGCATTCAATCCAGCTTGGCCTTTGCTTGTTTGGGGCCTTCACAGCAGAAAAAGTTTTCTTGATTTCACCAGTATTTATAACCTACAAATGCTGTAGCATGTCATTTATTGGTAAAATTTGTAGACTCAGTGAGAAGCTATTTTTTTTTTTTTTTTGGCAATTTGTCACAAAACCTCTTAGGATATGAAAAGTCATCTCTGTGTCCACTTATTGTGCTGTTTGGGCCTGGAGCCTTTTAAATTTCTTGTACTATATCTTGTCCAAAAAAAAAATATAATTTCACATACAGGCATTATGAGATCCTTGCCCAGTGTGTGACTTTTGTTTCTCCCGGCATTAAGTTCTGCTACTAAGTAGTTTGCTTTTTGAGCCTTTTTTTTTTTTTTTTTAATAGCTGGTTGTTTTTCTTTTTATTGCATTTTAGGTTTTGGGATACATATGAAGAACATGCAAGATTGTTGCATAGGTACACACATGGCAGTGTGATTTGCTGCCTTCCTCCCCATCACCTATATCTGGCATTTTTTTTGAGACTTTTTTTAACTGAACATGACTTAAAAAAATAAAAAAGCTTTACTCTATTTTAAATGGTCATTAGGATCTCAAAATAATCAGTTTCTTTATTTATCAGTGGCTGTGACTTGTAATTAAGTGATTTTTTCAATTTTGTTGGATCCATCGCTGCATTGATAAATTGTTTTTCACTGATGTTGCAACTTGGAAATTATCCATCCAGGTACAACCTTACTAATAAGTAGTTCTCATCATTACATGGACTTTTTTGTGTTCCCCAGTGCATTAGTGCAGTGAAATGATTCAGAAGCTTGAAATTCATTGTTTTTACCTAGAGAGAATTATCTCTATGCCTAGGATTAGAATCTTCCTCTCCTAGCTTGTACCACTTTAGAAATCACATTGAATTGAAAAATTTCCTCCAGTTTTCTTTGATAAAAGTAGAGCATGTTTGCTCCAGCTGGCAGTGCATAAGGGAAGTTTGGGGCAGGTAAATCTGAAGAGGCTGACATTAGACTGCTGTATAGAGCTCATCAACTACCAGTGGCTTCCCCTGTCTCCTGTTAAAAAAAAAAAAAAAAAAAATGGACCAAATCAAGTGAACATAATCTTACTGCTTACTGCCATATGAGGCTTAAAGACCTATAATAAAATTGCTGTAGGGGCTGCAGTCTCTTTCCATCACTGTGAATATGCATTGCTCAGGGTACACAGCCCATTGCAGGAGCTGCAGATGGTATAGTATTGTCCTAGCATTTTATTGTCTTTAGTGCATATTTTAAGGCAGTGCATTGGTAGAAATCACTCTCTTGCATGGAGCTCCTAGTGACAGCTCAAGGACATGCTGGGATTCCACAGAACCCAGATCGAGAAATCTTGATTTAGACAGTTGTAGCCATACAGAGCTTTTCATATTTAGAAGTGTGAGGTAGAAATAATGCATCCCCTCCCAAAGATGTCCACATCCTAATCCTCAGAATCTGTGCATATGTTTGTTACGTTACTTGGCAACCGAGACTTTGCAGATGTGATTATGTTAAGGACCTTGAGATGGGGAGGTTATCCTGCTGCTCCTGTTTAGGTTCTATGGAAAATTTTAAGATGACCAAATGGGGTGTGGTGTTTAAAAGTATGGACTCTGGTGCCAAACTCATGTATGATTGTGGGCAGATTACTTAACTTTTCTGTGTCTTAGTTTTCACTTCTGAAAAAATGGGACTAACATTAGCACCTATGTTATGGGGTTTTGGGGAGGATTAAATGAGTTAGTACATGTAAAGGATTAGAACAATGCCTGGCACATCCTAACATGTTCTGTAAAAGTTAGGTGTTCATTATTTATGCAACTTTTCCATATGGAAGAACGTTTATTATTTCTGATCCTTGCTTTACATATAACAGCAAAGGATCTAGCTGGAAACACAGTTGTTTTGTGGATCATATATGATTTCTTTTCTTACTCCAGTTACAGTCTTCAAGTTTTATGAATGTAGTTACTTATTCTCATATTACTCTGTACAGTTGAATGCTTTCATTCTTCTTTTAGAAATCTTGCTTTTAATGCATTGCCTTGATTTCTAATTACTGTGTGGTTTTATCTTTGATACACAAATATGCTAACTTTCTCCTCTAACCCAGGAATGGCATCGTATTTTATCCTAGTATTTTATCTTCTTTCATGCATATTATATAAGGCAGTGCATTGATAGATGTTTTCAGGCTATGTGTTTTCTAGAGCGTGATAATCTCTAGAGCTGTAAAATTCGTTTATTCGTTTAACAAAATATTTCTGCAACGAAGATCTCTTTATTACTAGCACAAACAATACAAAAATGAAGTTACTCTTACCCATCTTTCAGGATCTCACCATGTAAGACAAAGCCAAAAAAAGCACACCATGGTGGTTAGAGGTGGACACAGTACATTATGAATGAACAAAAAAAGAGCTGAGAGAGTTTAGCAAAGGTAATCTAGCTAGAACTGAGACTCAAAAGGAGTGCAGGAGTTGACGAGGCAGAGAGATAGCACATTAGAAACTACTGAAAAATACACCTTTCTATATTATCTGTCGTCTTAATTATATAACTTCAGCTGTTCGTTAATAAGGATAAAACTGAACCTTCATAATTGAGTGAAATGTTTTATGTTCTACCCTGAATTAGGGAAGAACTGAGTAAGTATTTTTTCAGCTTGGAATCACTGCCTCCATATTACATTGTTAGAAATATATTTAGTAGTTAGATTAAACCTTATTATAGTCTCAGGCAAAAAAATAAAGTTGTTTGTTGGTAAGAAAGAAGGAAATGTCAGCCTCATCATTTCAACTAAATATCTAGACAATTACAGGTTATGAAACTTATTCACCTAAAGGTAGAAGAATTTTTAATGTTTACGTGGGAGAAAATAGTCTATCATAAAAAGAACTTCTCTCTTGTCTGTCAGAAACCACCATAATCAAAGTCAAAATGACAAAGAACTAATATCCTTAATATGTAAAGATAATTTTAAGTTATGAAAACAAAGACTAAACACATTAGAAAATTGGGCAAAAAACATGAACAGATAGTACACACACACATACATACACCCCAAGATATACAAATAGCCCTTAAACCTATTAAAAGATACTCCACTTCACATATGATAAAAGACATGCATATTAAAACTACTATTGCTGAGGCAGTAGGGAAATGGACTCATTCGTCACTGGTGGGAATAGAAAGTGGTAATAGTCCCTTTAAAGGAGAGTTCAGCAATAGCTCAACAGCAACAAAAATAGACGATTTTTCTTAGTTTAGCAATCCTGTTCCTAGGAATTTACTCTGAACGTTCACCTCCAATAATGTGGAAACAATTTTTAAAAAACACTTGCATATATACAGAGTTCTCTATTGAGGTATTTTTGGTAATAGCAATGTATTAGAAACAACCTAAGTGCCATACGAAGATTGCTGAATAAGTAGCCAATATATGGAATATTACAGAAAATAATTAGGAAAATCTCCACGAACTACTGAGTGATTTTTTTTTCAGAATATATTGTTAAATCAACAAGATACATATATCAGGATAATTCACATTAGCAGATTAAGGAGAAAAATCTCATCTTCTCAATAGATGCAGAAAATGTTTTCAATTACATTCTAATTTCATTCATGATTTTAAACATTTCTTAGCAGACCAAAAATAGAACATCTTTAATCTGATAAAAGGTAACTATAATGACATTTAGAGCCTCAGTCATATTTAGTGATAAAATGGAAAACTTCCCTTTTCAGATCAGGAACAAAACAAGGGTGCCTACTATTCTCTCCTTTCCTCAACAGCGCTTTAGAAGTTCTGGCCAGTGTACTAGCATAAGAAAAAGAAACAAAATCTAAAAATTAGTGGGGGAAACCTGTCTCTTTATTTGCAGATGTTTTGAATATGTATTTAGAACATGCCAGAAAACTTAAGTCGTTAGTATTAATAAGAGAATAGGTTTCCTGAGTATAAAATGTGTACATAAAAATCACTTCTTCCCCCAGCAGAGATATTATTAAAAAATTAATCCTCCTCTTTCTTTCTCTCTTACATTCTTTTTTTCTTCTTTCTTTCACTCTTTCTTTTGTCTTTTTCTTTCTTTCAAAAAAAAATTAATCCTATCTCTCTAAATAAGCAATAAGTGCTCAATGAAATATTATAATGTCTATGATAGTATCAGAAAATATCAAGTACCTTATAGTATTATAACCCAACAAAATAAGTGCAAGACTTTTGTGAAGAAAAGAATAAAATCTATTGAGAAAATTAAGAAATCTTTAAAAAGTTGGTGGATCGGAAGAAGCAATTTCTAAAGATGTGATTCTTTCTAAAATTGATCTGAACTTCACTGCAATTCCAACAGGTGATTTTTTTTGTTTTTTTGTTTTTCTTTTTTTGCCTCAATGTTGATAAGGAAAAGAATGGGAAATTATACTGTACAATTATTCAATTAAATACACAATTATTGAGTTGTGAATTATTTTCTCCGTCAATAGTAACTAGTGGCAAATGCCTGTAGTCTCAGCTACTCTGGAAGCTGAGGTGGGAGGATCGCTTGAATCTGGGAGGTCGAGGCCACAGTGAGCTGTGATTATGCCACTGCACCCCAGCCTTGGTGACAGTGAGACCCTGTGTCAAAAAACAAAGTAACTAAAGGATTTGTTGATCAACATTATGATAATATAACAGATATTTTAAAAGTTTTTTTCTTTGTTCTACGACTTCATAATGACATGTAAAGTATATTATATAAATGAGTATATACAAGTATATGCATATGTATATGAGTTATTAATTATGTGGTAATTTATAATTGGGCTTCCTAGAGTGACTTGAATTTCTGACAAGCTTGAATAATTTCTGGTTTAATGGTGACTGTGAGACATGGAAGTGCAGATTTCTCTTGTGTGTAAGTAAATATTTGAAAAGAATAATGCCAAGTGTTTGGGAGTTTGGGAACCAAGATAATGCCTGGCTAGTTACTAAGTCAGAGCAACACTGTATCTTCTCTGTGTTTGTTAAAATGTTTACTCTGAAATGACATGGAGCTTTTATTGCTTTTTCTCTGTTGCCAGGTACTTTATTACCAAGGTTGCCATCGGAACCAGGAATGACATTACTCACTATCAGAATTGAGAAAATTGGTTTGAAAGATGCTGGGCAGTGCATCGATCCCTATATTACAGTTAGTGTAAAAGGTAAGTAACTCTGTTTACTTTTTTTTTCCTCTGGTGAATTTTATAATGTTGCTGCTCATTTGGGACCTTTTTTTTGGTGGTGGGGCAGGGAGTCTTATGTGTATGACAACTCATTTTAGTTCATTCTATGATGAGGCAAAGTCCCTGGAAGAGATCATCACTTCTTCACTGGTTACTTCTGAGAGATTTACTTATTTTCTCATTTATAACTTACAATCAGTTTTGCTTTTGAGTTTTTCTTTGTGTATATCTTTTTATTCTTAAGATTCTGTCTAGGGTGTTGGCTAGACAGACACATCGTCTTCAATAGCAGACTCATCCTTTAGGATACAGGTTAACAGAAAGTTTCTCACCTTCCAAAGGTGTGTAGGTTTGTTTGCAAAGCCCAGTGTTCTGTTACCCTCTTCCTCCTGCATTAGGCCCTCTCCTTCCTGTTCACGAGAGAGTTCTACATCAGAGAGTCCTACAGAGGTGGATGAGAATCAGGCCTTAAGTAACTCATCAGTGAAGACAGGGAGCTAGAACAGATCCATAGCATTCATGCTCTGAGTGTAATCCTTTGGAGCGTTCAACAAGTGAAGTGCTTCTTATCATTCACTATGTCACTGTGGTTAGGAAGCATGATTATTCTTAGGATTTGGTTTGTTGTTTTTTTTTTTCCTATCCAGTGTGGCAGTTCATTATTTCTTAAAAACAACCTCTTCACTCTTTCAGAGGGAAACCGCATTCACTCTTTCAGAAGGAAACCACATTGGTTGAATTCTTTTGTTGTTGCTATTCATACTTTATTTATAAAGTACTTTACAGTCTTTTAAAAATAATTACTGGATAATTGAGAATGAAGTTGTCATACTTCTATCCAGAAACATCTGCACAGCTAATCCAAGTGGTTTACTTTAATCTGTAATTTGAGGCCAGTAAAAAAACAGATGGGGGCTGAAATCAAATGAAGAGAACTTTTGTCAGTCGTAGAAATAAATTCAGATTAAAAACTTCATTAGTACCAATTAAAATAAAAAGGAACTGAGCCGCAGAGAGGGATTATTATTCACTAATGCTGTGAAACTTTAACTTCTGATGTTATCAGTTATCAAATATGTGGCCTACTGGAAAGTATATATACTCTACATTATAGTTTGGTAGGTCATTTACAGAACTGCTTATCTCATTCAGGAATGTACACTGTAAAACAAAGATATTTAATGATAGTGTAGTAGCTGTTAAGTTACCTTTGCATACATTTTGAACTAAAACATGTTTTTGTAAATATCTTTTAAGAGCTGAAACAATCAAATGTACTATATTGTTTTAAGGTCTCTAAGACAGATCTGTTGAATAACACATAAACACTTGAGTAGTCATTGAATGTGTCCATGTTGAATTTGATTAAACCGGAAGATTCCTGGATCCAGGAAATTAAAACCATACACAATAACTTAGTGTTTTGTCTAGTTGGTATAAAACAGGCTATGTTATAACAAATATAATGAGAATTTAGATAATATGTAAAAATGTATTCATTAATGGAAGGGTTTCATTGGCAATTCTTATGTCCATTTTGGTCCTTTGACTTGAATACAGCAGGGGGATTCTGATAATGTTAGATATAAAGGCCTTTCCAAACCATGCACTTGATCAAGTTTGGAAATTAGGGGTAGAGGTCCCATTGAGGCATATTATTTACATTTTCAGTTTTTATTGCAGACAAAAATATACTGACCTATTTCCTAAGGAAAACAAAAAGTTATTATCCCTATAAAGTTATTCCCTATAAAGATCAAATTTTATGTTCTACAAACTTTCTTTTGTACCTGATTGAGATAGGCTTCCTCCTTCCCACCGCAAAGTCACCCATCCCTCATTCAGCCCCTCCAATGCCTCTGTGGTCACCAGTAACTCTTCAGGTACCTGCTCATGCCAAATGGGAATTTCTATTAGCCCAAGAATTTTCCCTTCGCTTTCTCCAGGCATCCTTATGAAATGTACCCTCTGTAGTTCACAGGGGTTTTTTTTTGAGACGGAGTTTTGCTCTTGTTGCCCAGGCTGGAGTGCAATGGCATGATCTTGGCTCACTGCAACCTTTGCCTCCCAGATTCAAGCACTTCTCCTGCCTCAGCCTCCAAGTAGCTGGGATTACAGGTGTGCGTGCCACTATGCCTGGCTAATTTTTTTGTATTTTTAGTAGAGACAGGGTTTCACTATATTGATCAGGCTGGTCTTGAACTCCTGACCTCAAGTGATCCACCCACCTTGGCCTCCCAAAGTGCTGCGATTACAGGCATGAGCCACCGCGCCCTACCTAGTTTGCAGTTTTTAAGTCTGTATATTTGAATGTTCCTAAAGAGAAACTCATTTTCTCTTTAGATCTGAATGGCATAGACTTAACTCCTGTGCAAGATACTCCTGTGGCTTCAAGAAAAGAAGATACATATGTTCATTTTAATGTGGACATTGAGCTCCAGAAGCATGTTGAAAAATTAACCAAAGGTTTGTAATCTTAAATAATAATTGGCTTCTTTATGGACAGAATTCTCATCTTATTTGTGTTTGTACATATGGTGGACCTAGCATAGTTAGTATCTGGCAAAAGCAAATGTCACATAGTGGTTATTGATTTCAATAAAATATGCATATTTTTTAAATGTGGGAATTAGGAATTGTGTTATCTACTTGTCTAGTAACACTGTTATATAGTAAAACAATCTTTAATAATAGAATTTTATTGTCTTTACCAAGAAAACAGTTTTTCACACACTAAAGGGCTGGGAGAAGCAGGAGCTCCCTAAGGCTCCCTGATGATTAAGTGTTGAGTATTTCTAGTATTTGGTAGAACGGTAACTTGACTTGCAGTTAATTTTTAAGAAATAGGAAAGGACACAAATTTCTGAAATAGTGAGATTACATTTCCAAGTGCAGTTCTTAGGATTAAATACTTCCCCATGCTTTTTGCCCAGTGAGAATTTCAGTGTTCTCCAAAGAGGTGGCTTCAGAATCCCTTTATCACTTGAAGGTTCAGTTGCAGTTTCTGAAATTTTCAAGCTCTGTAGGATATACAAGTGCCTTGTGAAGTGACTGCCTCAGCTCCTGAAATATTTGATATTTCACTTTTCACGTCTGGTGCTGCTGCCTCCTCTGTTCCTCCACTAAAAGACCTTTCAGTGCTTCTGTTAGAACAGTGGTTCTCAGAATATGACCCCTGGGACAGCAGCAGCACCTGAAACCTTGTTAGGTGCCAACCCCAGACCGCCTGAATCCAAAACCGTGGGGACCGGCCTAGCACTCTGTTTTAGGAAGCCCTCTAGGTGATTCTGACATACACCAAAGTTCCAGAGTGGCTGTGTTAGCAGACTGTGTATGTAGGAGTGCTTAATAAATATAGTTGAAGAAATTTCAGTTATGAGTATGTCTTCTGAACAAAACTATTGATTTGTTTCATTTCTTTAACTCCATTGCCTTAAGAAATGTTTGTGATGTGGAGGGGAGAAGGTGAAGTGTTTCGTGGGCTAACTTTTCTGTTTTATTACACTGCGTTCTTTCTTAATGGCTTGACTCACCAGATAATAAAAGTAGAATTAGATTCAGAATTTGACTCTATTCAATTTTCTCTAGCTTCAAACTGACTGTTTACAGTTGCTGTAGTTTTAACTGATAATAGTGTTAATGAACATACTTTCATGTTTACAAACATTTTAACTTAATCTTCCCAGGATATTCTTATTTCATATTTTGTTCTTTCTTATAAATAGCGTGATGAGGGACACAGGAAATATATTATTTACAGGTGATGCAGATTAATAATTTAACTTCCTCAAAATGATGGTAACATATCTGAACTTTAGCATTGTTTTCAAATGTGACTTTATCTTCACATTTATTCAGACCTTAAGACACAACCATGAGGAGGAGATGGGTTTCCTAGCTGAAAAGACTCTGCTGTCTTCAAAATCTCTGAGGTTTTCTCATGACAGAATGCCTCTGTGATTCTTGTAGGAGGGAGAAGAGAAGCCACCATTTGTAGAAATGACAAGGTCACACACCTAGGGAAGAGATGTTACCAGTAACCTAACTATTGTAATCCTTTCGAGCATGTTGGGAGTGGATGGCTGCATATGCCCGTCTCTCCCTCACCCACATCCCAGTGTCTCCTGAGCGATTGGTTTTGCTTTCCCTCCTTGCCATGTGACATGCTCCATTTGGACCCAAGTGCCAGTGCTGTACATACATTTCTGAACATTGCTAAACTTCTAGTGACTTGTGAGTTTTGTCATCAGTGAAAGTATTGAATGTATGTTGTCTTTGAAAGCCAAGCTCCTGCACTCCTCTGGTTAAGGCAGTATTTAGAAGTAGTCAGTGAAGAGTGAGACTGATTTCTTTCCTTCACTTTCCATGCCTTCTTTAGAAATTCATTTTTCTTGGCCATATTGATGAGGCAACTTAATTTCTCTCTTTTTAGCTTTTTTCTGCAGGATTGGGGGAAGAGTTTTATCTGTTGGACTTTGGGGACATAGAACTGTCTAAATTTTTCTTTTTTTTTTTTTTTTTGAGACAGTGTCTCACTCTGTCACACAGGCTGGGGCACAGTGGCATGATCATGGCTTACTGCAGCCTTAATCTCTCCAGGCTCAGATAATCCTCCCGAGTAGCTGGCACTACAGGCACACACCACCAAGCCCGGCTATTTTAAAAAATTTTTTGTAGAGGTTGGGGTCTTACCATGTTGCCCAGGCTGGTTTCAAACTCCTGGGCTCAAGTGATCTGCGCACCTCGGCGTCCCAAAGTGCTGGGATTACAGGCCTGAGCCACCACGCCCGGCCAGAACTGTCTGAATTTCTCATTATCACTTGCTCATTGGAGGAGAGGGGCAGAATAAATAGACTTGCTCTTTAAACCTTTGTCTTCCACAACACTGTCTTAACACAAACATGCATTTCCAGGAAAAACACCAGAACAGTGCTTTGAATACTGAAAAAGTTATTAAGGAAAGAGATAACATTTTACAGCTGAACCAGCATGTGATTATGTTGTTTGAATTCCAAAATACCCCCAAGATTGAAGTTTTGAGTTTTTGTTTCAGGGTAAGGGAAATGATTCAAGCTTAATTTTTTTTAGGAACTCTTTTAAATGCATTTTCTACCTACGGAGTTTCTATGGATATTGAGGTATCTTTGTTCTTCTATGGTATTTCATGTTTTATAGCAGCGTATGATTCTACCTGTGTACATAACTGTTATACATGCTTGAGGCAGTCTAGCTAAAGAAGTTTTGCTGTAGTTTGTAGAATTGGATGATAAGGAGACATGTCACTCTACTCAGATACAGAAGAGTTTGGGGCAACAACCATATGAAGTTATTGTCAAATCATTGAGACTGGCACAAGTTGCTTTGTTAAATTATGCCAGCCATAGCTGTTCATATGCCTCTGGTGATCAAAGAAAATGAATTCACACACCAGTGGTTTATGTGGCTTGTTTTAATTCCTTAGGTGCAGCTATCTTCTTTGAATTCAAACACTACAAGCCTAAAAAACGGTTTACCAGCACCAAGTGTTTTGCTTTCATGGAGATGGATGAAATTAAACCTGGGCCAATTGTAATAGAACTGTAAGTGATGTACATATAGAATTAGTACTAATTTGATGGTGACTAGTTTATCTTTCTTCTTAATCCCCATATCTAGTATTTAACCCTGGAATAATTTAGTATTTTAAACAATGGTCTTTCTGTTGTAATTACAGATACAAGAAACCCACTGACTTTAAAAGAAAGAAATTGCAATTATTGACCAAGAAACCACTTTATCTTCATCTACATCAAACTTTGCAGAAGGAATGATCCTGACATGAAGAACCTGGAACTTCTGTGAATTTTACCACTCAGTAGAAACCATCATAGCTCTGTGTAGCATATTCACCCTTCAACAGGCAGGAGGCAAGCCGTACCCAGACCAGTAGGCCGGAGGGAGTCGTTTGCAAACCTGTACCACAGTGTTCAAAGTCCAGCACATCACTGATGTATAAGACTCCTTTGGATACAGGTCTATTGTAGATTTTGAAACATGTTTTTACTTTTCTATTAATTGTGCAATTAATAGTCTATTTTCTAATTTACCACTACTCCTACCCTGCTTCCTGGAACAATACTGTTGTGGGATGTGCTCATCTTCAGACAATACAGCAATAAGAATGTGCTAGAGTTTACACATCTGTTCACTTTTGCTCCAATGTGCTCTTTTGAGTTAACTTCAAGCTTTGGGTTGATGTGGGTAAGATAGTGTCATACTGCTTTGAGAGGAACTGGACCAGTTCTGCTGCCTAAGAAGGTCTGTCTGGATATTTATAGGCTGCTCCTCCGAAGTGGCCTAAATTCACCCTGATCTGATAGTTTTTCCTGCTTAGAAAGTGTGCCTTGGCCAGATCGGTATCCCATAAGGGAGTGTTCCCTAGGTTGTAGCTGTGATTGTTTCCAGATGACCAGATTGTTTTTCTGAAAGTGAGCATATTTTTAGTCATGTTGATTAGCTGTTCTTCTACATCACATTATTATTCTTTCTGATGATGACTCTAGGGTGAACACCGGAACCATCTCAAAAGAATTACAAATTTTTAGGTGGGTTTACAACATCTTCTAAATAATGTAATCTAAAAATAATTGAGTCAGATGCTAACGAGATACTGCAGGCGTGACTGCTGTTTTTCTGACAACTGATTGTGAAACCTTAAAACCTACATACCTCTTCTTACAGTGAGGAGTATGCAAAATTTGGAAAGATATTCTATTTTTTTAATATAGGTAGATAGGATCGCCATTTATTTCCTATTTAGATATACTGACATACATCCATAAGAAAATATGCAGGTCATTAGCTTACCATAATTTGACTATTTACTTTTGATTTAATGGGGCATAAAGAAAACTTTCATAGTACACATGAGGTGGATATTTGATACACAGAACATTAAGATTTGTGGTGGGCTTTCTGTGGGTTAGATGTAAAGCCCACATATTTGAATATTCACTATTTTAAATGAGCAATGCACGAGGGGAATGCAGTATCAGTACCTGGCCTGTTTTTAAACTAGTGTAATCACCCTAGTTATACCATTCAGTATGTTTGCTTTTTAAAGTAAGTAACCACGATTAAGTTGTTTTAGCCCTTGCACTTCAAGAGATCTAGTCTTTACTTTCAGTTGTCTGTTAGGTCCATTCTGTTTACTAGATGGATGTTAATAAAAACTATGTGAGCCTGAAAGAATTCTCGGCCAAATTTCGTCTTGTCTCTCATCTTGGTTGGATTAATTCCAAATCCTAAAATGATTCAGTC
>CAUYLG010051905.1:0-112605 GCA_963573385.1 Cacajao melanocephalus | reverse complement strand
TTTTCAAGGTTCTTAGTTTCTTTGCATTGGGCTAAAACATGTTCTTTTAGCTCAGAAAAGTTTCTTATTATCCACCTTCTGAAGCCTGATTCTGTTAATGGATTGCACTCGTTCTCCATCAGGCCTTGTTCCCTTGTTGATAAGAAACTCTGATCCCTTACAGAAGGAGAGGCACTCTGATTTTGAGTATTCTCAGCCTTTTTACGCTGGTTCCTTCCCATCATTGTGAGTTTATCCACCTGTCGTTTGTAATTGCCAACTTTCAAATTAGGTCTCTGAGTGGACGTCCAACTTGTTGATTCCCAGCGCCGAAATCTGAGCAACCCACTGCACCGACCAAAACAGTGGCATCAAGATTCGTGGTGCCTTTCTGCCTGGGAATCTGTGGTCTGGCTTCCCTCTTGAATCCCTTTTTCAATCAGGTAAATAGGCGAGTCGGCCTTCCCGGAGCTCCAAACGTCGACCAAAAAGGGAGCCAGTCCCGTTTACTCTGTATCGAGAACCGCGGCGCAGAGGCGCCAGCAAAACCGCCACGCCGGTCACAAGAGTCGCGCTGGCGACCCGTGGGGCTCCTCCGCTGGGAATCTCTGGTCTGTGAGCAACAAAAATTCATCTGTAAGTGTGGCGTCCTCTCGTTCTGTGTGCTTTCTCTGGGAGCTACAATCCTGAGCTGCCAGTAGGCAGCCATCTTGGATCTCTCTCTCCTGATTTTTAATTTAAATGTTTTATAATTATGAAATGTGTTCATTACAGCCAATTTGGCATATATAAAGTATAAATATGAAATAAAGTCACCCCCAATTTTTCCACACAAAGATAATCATTTCTATGGTTTCAGTGTATTCATTTTGATCTTTCTTTCAGACAGCATATTGGAACAGAACTGGAACCACAGTGTATTCTGTTTTGTACACTCCTTTTTGCTCTTAGTAATCTATTTTGGACATCTTTTCCTATTAAAAAATACCAGATTGACATCATTACTTTTAATGGAATATTTTAATTTTCTTGAAAATTAAATTTTCAAATGAAAATTTAAATTCATTTTTATTCCTAAAAATGAAATCTTGGAATGAAAGATGCTAAAAATATTTAAGCTTTCAATATTTATTTTCAAGACTCAGACTAGAGAGTTTTCTATCTAAAATGTGTTATGAGTACCAATTTCTCTACATCTTTGGTAACACTGAATATTATAATTTTTCTAGTTTTTGCTAATTTGATGCAGAAAAATGTTTTCTGCCCAGTTACATGTGTTTGATTAATTGCTAGAGATTAAAGTTATTCATGTTTGTTATTTATTTGTTATTCTTCTATGCATTTTGTATTATATTTATTCTGTCAATTCTTCTATCAGCCTGCTTTGCTAATTCCTACTATCTGTATATGCTTATACTTTTCTTAATAAATTATAATGATGTCATATTAATCATTTATCTGTCATATTTCAAATATATTTTGCTAGTGTGTCATTTAAAAATTTTTGTTTATGACTTTTTAATGTTCAGCAGTTTTAAATGTTTATGTTGTCTATGAAAAATGGTATCTATTTTTTTTCCTTTGTGATTTCTTCCATGGCATTAACATTTAGTAACTCCTTCCCCATCTCAAGATCAGTGTAAATATTTGCCCATAATTCCTTCAACAGTTTTGGGGTTTTGTTTTTATATTTTACTTTTAATTCCTTAATCTATGTTTAATTTTTTGGTTATAATTTAATGTAAAGAACTGATTGGATTCCACCACCATCCTCCATCCCCCACATATTCTCATTTTCCCCACCTCCACTGTTTGTTTGAATAAATCTACTCCATCTGATATGCTTTTTCTTTCTCTCTCTCCCTCCCTCTCTCCCTCCCTCTTGCCTCTCCTTCCTTCCTTCTTTCCTTCCTTCCTTCCTTCCTTCCTTCCTTCCTTCCTTCCTTCCTTCCTTCCTTCCTCCCTTTTCTTTCTTGATGCAGTCCTGCTCTGTTGCCCAGGATGGGGTGCAATGGCGCTATCTCTGCTCACTGCCACCTCTGCCTCCTGGGCTCAAGTGATTCTCCTGCCTCAGACTCTACAGTAGCTGGAATTACAGGCACCCACCACCACACCTGGCTAACTTTTCCTAGGCTTAATAATTGCTTCATTTTTTTCTTTGCTTGTTTTTCTTCCCCAGCTACTTCATACTAATTCTTCCTCAAACTCTCCAGCAGAGCTGTAAATTGCTTTTCAGTGTAACCAGGTGTATAGAATAATCTATAAATTCATTTTTCCCTGGGGAAGTATCCTCCTAGATCCCTTCTTTCTCCATGATCTGCTACACTACTGTCATTTTGTGAGTCTGCTTCATGATCTTCCTGGAAATTCTGTTGCTTTTTAACCAGTTTTTGCTCCTCTTATCTGGATCTCATGTCTTACTCTTGTTTAGCTTAAATACTCATTTTAAAGGAGTACATTTTCCAGTAGCCTTCTGAGGAAGTAGGCATGAACGATGAAATAAAAATATACTTCTTGGCTGGGTTCAGTGGCTCATGTGTGTTATCTCAGCACTTTGGGAGGCTAAAAATTAGCTGGGCATGGTGGCAGATGCCTGTAGTCCCAGCTACTTGGGAGGCTGAGACACGAGACTCCCTTGAACTCGGGAGGCAGAGGTTGCAGTGAACTGAGATTAAACCACTGCTCTCCAGCCTGGGTGACAGAGTGAGACTCTGTGTCAAACAAACAAACAAACAAATAAACAAAAAACACAAAAACCGCTTGTAACTCTTCATAATTGATGATTATAATTTGTTATAAAATTCTAGGTTGGACATCATTTTGATTTGAATTATTATAATTGAGTGTTCCGATGTTCTCCCAATTCTTGATCCTTTATAGCCTTTCTGCTTTTTTACTATGAGCTTTTAGAAGCTTCTGTTTATTCCTGAAATTCTCATATTTCACAACATTTTCATCCCCCTCAAAGGTTTCTTCATGTCACTAGGTAATTCATTTTTCTTACTCCCCAGACCCTGTACTTACAGATTTGGGACAAATTAAATTTAAATTTTTTTTAACTTTGAGACTTGTATTTACTTTTCCATGTCACCAATCATGGATTACTATGATTATGAGTGGGTAAATCCTATATCCCTTCAGGAAAACGTAGCACTATTGAGTGACTGTGGCATCCTATGAAGAATGTCAATCTCTGGTCATAGTCTTAAGAGTTTCTGGCTTCAAGTCCTGCAAGCTCTCTTTGAAGTGACCTACTGAATACTTTTCTTTAAATAATAAAACTTCAGCTATTAAATAATCAGATTTTTTTTAGTGCTACATCTTCAATTACCTTTGTAATCTTTCATACAGTAATTACTGTTAAAGTTTTTTTATTTCTTCTTGGGTTAATTTTGCTCATTTTGTTAGTAAGTCATTCATTTCTTCTAGGTTATTAAATTGCTGTCATGGAGTTTTACATGGTATACTCTTATAATTATCTTCATCTCTTTTGTTTTGTATTTGTTTTATTTGTGGCTCTGTTCTTCCCATTCTTAATCTTGCATGTTTCTATCTCTTTTCTCTATTCAGGAAAATTACAGTTTATGTATTTTATTGCTGTTTTCCTAGCATCAATATTTGGCTTTTTTCTTCTATTTTGGTGTTTTCTATTCTATTAATTTTATATTTTGTGTTTGCTAATTCCTACTATACTACTTACTTTATTTGGTTTATTTTTCTGTTACTGATTCTTTGTGTGTGTGTGTGTGTGTGTGTGTGTGTGTATGATAGAGTCTCACTGTGTCATCTAGTCTGGAGTGCAATGGCATGATCTTGGCTCACTGCAACCTCCGGCTCCCAGGTTCAAAAGATGCTACTGCCTAAGCCTCCTGAGTAGCTGGGACTACAGGTGCCCACCACTATGGCCAGCTAATGTTTTTTGTATTTTTAGTAGAGACAGGATTTTGCAATGTTGGCCAGGCTGGTCTCAAACTCCTGACTTCAGGTGATCTGCCAGCCAAGTCCTCCCCAAGTGCTGGTATTACAGGCATGAGCCACTGTGCCTGGCCTCATTTACTAATTCTTAAGATGGGCAGTGGAGTGCGGTGGCTCATGCCTGTAATTCTAGCACTTTGGGAGGCTGAGGCAGGTGGATTGCCTGAGCTCAGGAGTTCGAGACCAGCCTGGGGAATACAGTAAAACCCCGTCTCTACTAAAAATACAAAACATTAGCGGGTGTGGCGGTGTGCACCTGTAATCCCAGCTACGCAAGAGGCTGAGACAGGAGAATCTCTTGAACCTGGGAAGCGGAGGTTGCAGTGAGCCAAGATCGCGCCATTGTACTCCAGAATGGGTGACAGAGTAAGACTCCATCTCAAAAAAAAAAAAAAAAAAAAAAAAAAAATGGAGATATTCATTTGCTAGGGCTGCAATAAGAGATGGCTTAAACAACAGAAATTTCTTTTCTCAGCTTTACGGATGCTTGAGTCCAAGATCAAGGTCTCAGTAGGTTTCGTTTCTTCTGAGGACTCTCCTCAGCTTCCAGATGGTTGCCTCTGTGCTGTGTCCTCACATGGTGCCATCCCTTGGTCTATGTGTTGTGTGCATTCTAATCTCCTCTTCTTATAAGAACACCAGTCATATTGGATTAGGCTGTCCTCAGGAACTCATTTTACCTTAATTACCTCTTTAAACTCCCTATTTCCAAATGCAGTCACTTTCTGAGGTTCTGAGGGTTGGGATTTCAACATGTGATTTTTGGGGGAGACACCATTCAGTCCATAACAATGGGTCTAAATTATTTTATTTTTTATTTTCTTTAAACATGAAGGAATTCCAGGCTATACATTTTTCTCTGACTATAAATTAAACTGTTTTAATATAAAAGATTCAAGGTGAATCATTTCTCTTTCCATGCTTTCTAGATAGCATATCATTTCAATTTTAAATTTCTTGTTGATGCTGGGATTATTTGAGAGAGGGTTTCTTAACTTCAAAATATTTTTCCTCAACATTTTATTACTTATTTCTAATTTTGTTGTCTGTGAGTGTTCTATATTTTCATGATTTTTAAGGGTTTTTTTGTAGTCAAATATATATATCATCAATATTTGTACTATTTACAGTCATACAAAAATTCACAGTCTGTATGAGTAGGGTAGAAATTACACATGATTTTATTAATCTACTTTATTGTTTATATTATCCAATCCCTCCATGCCCTTACTTTTTGTGTAATGAGTCTTTCTAGTTCTGAAAGATATGTTTTTTTAAATTACAAGTATAATTTTATTAGGTTTTTGCATTTCTATAAGCTCTTTTTATGTATTCAGTTGCAAAGTTATTTGATGTGTATATGTTCGTGACTATCATATCTCTTCTATAAACTGGTTTTTAATTGTCTCTATTCTTGAAATGCTACCTGGTGCCGGCCTGTATGATGCTACAGTCTCCTAGTTTGTCTCTGTGTGTTTGGCTACTCTATAAATAGACATGTTCCTCTATATTCTAATCTTCTCCTCCTCCTCCTGTAAGCACAAATAAATCTACATCTCTCACCCAGATCTCTCTTTGGAGCTGAAGACTCAGACGACTAATTTCCACCTAGATTGTTATCCTGAATGCAGCACACAGAGGTCAAAAGCAAACTTCCCCTCCTTCACCCCAAACCTGCCTTTTCTCTCTTTAACACTTTACTTTTATATTTTTTTCTTATAAACAAAACATTGCTCAGTTTTGTTTTTCCACTAATCTGACATTACACAATCCAAGCAAACTGCCTAACGTGGTACCTGACAGGTTGTGAGGTCTCACAAACGTTCGCTACTATTACCAGTAGAATCTAAGTTTATATCCACTGTCAGTTTCCACTTCATGCTGTCAGGAGGTGCTTTTTTGCCACATTGCCACAGTAGGGTTGCATCTTTGATCCTTTATGACAAACAATTAAATCTCAACTGGCATACTGTGGGATGAAATATGTCTTGAACTGTGCTATAGTGGGAATCAAGGAGTGGATGTGGTTTAGTGCTTCTTTCCAATGGCCTAATAATTTACTTGACCCCATTTGTTGCATTCTTGAGTTCCAGTGACATGACTAATTTACAGTAGTTTTTGAATGAATCAAATAAAGCTACAGTGAATAGCCTAGATTTTTGTTTCCTCTTTGAATCCTAACTGATGGCAGAGAGCATGCTTACTCACCGATTGGGTAGTAGATTGGACCACTGTTTAAGAATCAGCTCCAGGAATTTGATTTTGCAGAAACCTTCTGGATATATTAAGACAAATTCTTCTGTTCACTGGCTTTTAATGTCCTTTAGGAGAAACCTCCACCAAGGCACTTGAGTGAAAACACTAGCGTAGAGTACATGGCCTGATTAAAATAGGGACCGATAGAAACTGGTAGCATGAAGACGTACGCCTCATTACGTAAGTTCTCACCTCTCACTCTTACCACCAATCACACATAAAGCTACTACCACTGGCAACACAGGAGCAAACCTTGTGTCTGAGCAGAAACTGCTTTTTAAAATCAACTAACGATCAACAAATCTGGTCATTGATCAGCCTGGAAGAATCTTTCTCCCTTTTCTCCTGTTTTCTGCCTCTGTCTCATAACGCTTTTCTGTTTTGTCACCCTCACAGCCCCACCGATCTTGGATGCCAATAACTCTTCATTTGTTCACATAAAAGAAAATTAGAAGGAGGAGGAGGAGAGAAGAAAGCTCTGCCATCAAGTATTCTCAGGTTGGTTAGCTTTCTGTTTAAATTTCAGAACTGGTTTAGTTTATGCTCTGAAAAACATGGCAATTATTCACCTTCCTCTTACGTATTTGTGTGTCTCGCTGTGACTTTCGATGGAGGACAATAAAAAGGAATCGTTTTTATCATTTGCCTTAATATTGAATATATGGTTTATCTCACACTAAAAACCAGAAGCCTTATTTGTGATTTTGGATTAGAGGGTTCCATTTTTGTGTTAAAAATGAAGGATCCTGATTCTTATGGAAATCTCATGATTAAGTCCTTTCAAGATGAGACAACACTGAACATGAAATTGTGTTGGGTATCAGTATCTTCTCTCCTGGTTTATCTCTTACTCCTCACCCTCCCAGTGCCTACTAGTTTATGGTAGAAAGATGGGAACTTTATTTGAAGGGAATGTGGTTTTTGTTTCCATGATGTCCACTTTTGTTGTGTGTGGGAAAGGATTTGAATAAGTTTTCGTTTAAATTTTGGTAGATTTTTATCTATACATATTTAAATAAAATAATTCTGTTTTGTAAGCTGTAAAAAAAAAAAAAGAAAAGAAAAAAGAAGAAGCCTAGTCTAGATTATGTGTTTTCTTTCTCTGAAAAAGAAGAATGATAGCTTCTGCCTAAGTACCCAAAATTAAATACATAGGCTTTCTACATGGAAGCATAAATAGCTTATTGAATTAAAAAAAAAATCTTAGAGTTTCAAAGTAAAAACACTCTTTTCCCATTTCTGGAAAAGTAATATTAGTAAAAATTATTTGGCCAGAGTCTTTCAGACTGTGCAATTTTAATGTAGTGAATAGAAAATTAAATACAATTTTCCACTGCAACTGACTTTGACAATGAATAAGACATGTCTCCAAATGTATTGAAGACTCCTCCAAATGTGTATTGAGGTTTTTATTTATCTGTTTCTTGTGCTGTTTTGACTAGTCCTTCTATTTTGAGGGAATTTGCATTTAAGGGAAAATGTGAATGTACTCTAGTTTTACATTTAGATTATATTTTAAAATATGTAAAATAGAATTTCTGAATTCAGAAGAGAGCATACCAGTTACCAGGCTGTTTTAAATGTATTTGCTTGATGATGCTATGTAGTTGTTAAGATTTTAGGACAGCTTAAGAAGCCAACATCAAGAAACGGGTGTGGGCATGTCGTAGTCTGGACTGGGCTGTGTAATGTTAGGGATATCTATTGTCTGGCATACTAAGAAATGCATTGCTACTAGTATTACATTTAAATGAGCAAAAACATTGATTTCAGCAGTGGCTTAGATTAGAGTTCTGGAAACTTTTCTGTAGAGTGAAATAGTACCTATTTCAGGCTTTGCAGGCCATATGAACTCTGTCACACCTGCTCTACTCTGCCATTGTAGTGCAAAAGGAGCCATAGATGATACATAAATCAATGAGCATGGCTACGTTTCAATAAAACTTTATTAGCTGGGTGGGGTGGCGCATAGCTGCAGTCCCAACTACTTGGAAAGCTGAGTTGAAAGGATGACTGGAGCCCAGGTGCTTGAGGTTATAGTGAGCTTTTTCGCTCCACTGCCCTCCAGCATGGGTGACAGAGTGGAACCCTGCCTCTAAAAAAAATTAATAAAAATGACAAGATCACTAAAGTCTCTCTTCTCCCTGCCATCATGTCTAAGTCAGAGTCTTGAACAGCTGAAGAAGCTCTTCATTGGAGGGTTAAGTTTTGAAACAACTGATGAGAACCTTAGGAGCCATTTTGAGCAATGGGTATGCTCATGGACTGAGTGATAATGAGAGATCCAAACACAAAACGCTCCAGGGACTTTGGGTTCATCACGTATGCAACTGTGGAGGAGGTGGATGCAGCCATGAATGCAAGGCTACACAAGGTGGATGGAAGAACAGTGGAACCAAAGAGATCTGTCTCAAGAAGAGATTCTGAAAGACCAGGTGCCCACTTAACTGTGAAAAAGAAATTTGTTGATGGCATTAAAGAAGCCACTGAAGAACATCACCTAATGTTATTTTGAACAGTATAGAGAAATTGAAGTGATTGAAATCATGACTGACAGTGGCAGTGGCAAGAAAAGGGGTTTTGCCTTTGTAACCTTTGATGACCATGACTCCGTGGATAAGATTGTCATTCAGAAATACCATACTGTGAATGGCCACAACTGTGAAGTTAGGAAGGCCCTGTAAAGCAAGAGATGGCGAGTGCTTCATCCAGCCAAAGAGGTCAAAGTGGTGGTTGTGGAGGTGGTTTCAGTGGGAATGACAACTATGATGGTGGAGGAAACTTCGGTGGTCACGGTGGCCTTGTGGCAGCCGTGGTGGTGATGGATATGGTGGCAGTGGGGATGGCTATAATGGATTTGGTAATGATGGAAGCAATTTTGGAGGTGGTGGAGGCTACAGTGATTTTGGCAATTACCACATTCAGTCTTCAAATTTTGGAGCCATGAAGGGAGGAAACTTTGAAGGCAGAAGCTCCGGACCGTATGGTGGTGGAGGCCAATACTTTGCCCCACCACGAAACCAAGGTGGCTCTGGCGGTTCTGGTAGCAGCAGTAGCTATGGCAGTGGCAGAAGATTTTAATTAGGAAACAAAGCTTAGCAGGAGAGGAGAGCCAGAGAAGTGACAGGGAAGCTACAGGTCACAACAGATTTGTGAACTCAGCCAAGCGCAGTTGGGGGCAGGGCCTAGCTGCTACAAAGAAGAAATGTTTTAGACAAATACTCCCGTGTATGGACAAAAAAATTGAGGATTGTATTTTTGACTAATTGTATAACAGGTTAGTTTAGTTTCTGTTCTGTGGAAAGTGTAAAGCATTCCAACAAAGGGTTTTAAGGTAGATTTTGTTTTTTGCACCCATGCTGTTGATTGCTAGATATAATAGCCTGATTGTGATGCTGATTAAGTGTCTTTTTTTTTTTTTAATGTGCTGTGTAAAGTTAGTCTCCTCTGAAGCCATCTTGGCAAATTTCCCCAACAGTGTGAAGTTAGAATTCCTTCAGGGTGATGCCAGGTTCCATCTGGAATTTATATACAACCTACTTGGGTGGAGAAGCCTGTCTTCAGAAACCTTGGTGTAGTTGAACTGATAGTTACTGTTGTGACCTGAAGTTCACCATTGAAAGGGATTACCCAAGCAAAATCATGGAATTACTGGTTATAAAAATGATTGTTGGTATATCCTATGTAATATATCTACATTGAATAATGGTACCAGATAAAATTACAGATGGGAATGAAGCTTGTGTATCATCCACTATCATGCGTAATCAAGAAACGATTTAATTCTCTTGAACGAAATGAAAAAAGATAAATCACTTGTTGCAACTGACTGAAGCCCAGCTCAAATGAGCTTAAGAAGAAAAAGAGGTGACTGGCGTGTGGAACTGGACGAACAGCATAGCTGGATCTAGTCATCCAGGTGAAGCACCAAGGCCCTCACTCACCCTCTCTCTAGCTCTCTCTTCGGCTAGTTTCTCCTCTTTTTCTGTCAATCTCATGTACTTCTGCTGAAAAAGACAGAACAGACTGACTTGAAATGGCTAGAAAGATGCTGCTGACTAACCGACACTGATATCATTACAGTTTACAAAAATAAGGAAAGAAAAACCTCTTTGTTAACATTCATACAGGCAATTTCATGCAAGGTGAGCACAGCTAGTTTGTTAACCCCATGAACAATCACTGTGACTGGAGAATTGGGCATGATGAAAATCATTATGATTCACAGGTCTATTCGGACCATATGGTGTAGCCAAAGAGTTCCCTAAAACAGTGGGACTCAATCCTGAGAGCCAACGGTACCCTTTTACACAGTAAACATTTTGTAATGCCCCCTTTTCTATACTGTGCTTGTAACGGTTTGATCAGAAGAAAAGCAGAACCACTAGGATATATATATTCTCTCTCTCTCTCTGTCTCTGTATCTCTCTCTCTCTCTCTCTCACACACACACACACACACACACACACACACACAGAGCACATGTGGGAAATTAGGCATTTATTGACCTTATGAACTGTGATATCTGGTGAGAGTTTATATGAGACTGTTTTGTCTTTAGTGCTAAAACCTCAAGTCCACAGGGCAAGTAGCTGGGAAGTGAAGATGGATATGAAATGAGGGAAATAGGGATAAACTAAAATCTATGAGGCTGATCTGGAAACATGAGGATGGACTAGACTCCACGTTTGACTTTCACTACCTCTAACTTCCAGTTCAACCACGCAAGCATCCTGCAGAAACTGGTAAACTTTATCACAAAGCCAAACATGCACCTGGCCCAGGTTATCAGGGAAGCTGAAAGGGGATGTTGCAGGAGCTGAAGCTGCTGTGGGCTTGCCAACTTGGCAAGCCAGCAGATTAGTGATCACATATGTAAGATGCAAAAGCACTCCTTTCCCTGCTTCTATCTTCAGAGCATAAGAAAAATATAGCCATTTTTTTCATTTCCATTGTTCATTGTTCACAAAAGTCTTTTTTTGTTTGTTTGTTTTAAACTGATACTAATCTGGAATATTGCAGAGAAGAGAATTTGGGGAAATTAGTTATTGCTTAGCTAAACTGACTCAGTTCAAATCTATCACATATACAGTGCCAGTTACTATTTTATTCAAACTCCAAACCCACTCTTCTTTACTTTGCTTTGTGGTACCGGATCTGGGACTCTGAAAACCACATTTCTGCATTACTTGCTGGCTTGATGTTAGAGTCTGCCAATAACGGGCACTAAGAGAAACAGGAGGTCAAAACATGATGAAGGATGTTTCTCCTTCTTGTTTCCTGTGGGTTTCCTGTCTGCTCATGCGCATCACCCAGGCTTGCTTCTTTACCTTGACATTGACAGTTCCATCCCAAATCAGTGGTTGAATCCTACTTGCTGTTTTTGTCAACCTTTATTCCACTGCACTCAAAGATGTATGCACCAGCCAACCAGCATCATTTCTTCAGAGGTTCAGGCCTCAACCACAGGCTCCTCCTCCCAATGCCAACACAGCACTAGGCAGGGACTGCTTCTTTCTCAGAGGCTGAGTTTCATCTCCATAGGGCCCCACCTCTATGTTCCTAAGTTTTATTAATTCCAACCTCTTCTCTTTGTTTCCCCAAACCTAGTAGTGGTAACTGCTGCCTAGAGTTGCTGTGTCTGTGAGAGAGTATATGTCTCCCTTTTTAGCTGTTTAGTTACTGAGTTGTTAATTTTGCATAGTTTACCATTCTTTGTAGTAAATTATTTCTGTCCAAATAAGTCGTATAGTTTTGTCTCCTGAGTGGACCCTGACTGATACATATCCTGAAATAAAACTCATAGATAATAAGATGTACTTATAAGTATAATTTTAAAACTAAAAGATTAATATAACCCCTAATAGAAAAAATGCAATAGAGTCATCTGTATTTTAAGACTTTAACATGTGACCAAGATGGAATGAGGATAAGAGTTGATCTTGCACATGAAATGACTAAAAACAAAGAAAACAAAAATCCACCCAGACAAAGTATAAAACTAATTGGATATAAAGACACTGGTCCCTTTCTGCAGATAAAGTATGATAATAAAAAGGAAAATTAAAAAATCAGGTATCAGGTAACAAAAGACAATGACAGGAAACAAAATAAATGATCTGAACCAGGTGCTGTGGCCACACCTGTAATCCCAAGACTTTAGGAGGCCAAAGTGAGAGGATTGCTTGAGCCCAGGAATTCAAGACCAGCCTGGGCAACAGAGCGAGATCCCATCCTTACAAAAAATAATTAAAAATTAGCCAGGTGTGTGCCTATGATCCCTGCCACTTGGGAGGCTGAAGTGGGAACACCACCTGAGCCTAGAAGGTTGAGGCTGCAGTGAGCCATGAACGCATCACTGCACTCCCGCGTGGGCAACAGAGTGATACCTGTCTGTCATACACACACTCATACACCCACACACAAAGTGATCACATCATGGTCTCAGCTTACTGCTTGGAGAGATCTTTGGACTGTAGTTTAGGATGGGGGACCCAAGCAGAGCCCCACAGTTTCTCTGAATTTGGGAGAAGGAGCTAAAAGTCTGGGGAGGCTAATGTGGCTAGAGTTCACAGGGCTGAGCGCTGGAGAGGGGAAAGCTTCAGAGAGAAGGAGGTCAGAAAATCTGCAGGTGGGCTCCCTCAAGCCTCCCGCTGAGAAAGTATCAGCATATGAATGTGAGGAAACTGCTTGACGCTGAGGGAAGAACCACTCAAAGGGATTTTGGGGAACAATCCTCAGAGCTCGCACAGGGCTTGGAATATATCCTATTCCTACCAGCCAGAGTGAAAAAATCCTCATAATTCATGGGACGTTGGTATTATGAAAGGTGGTAGGGAAAAATTAGCCCTACACTAAATCCTGTTCTGGTCCCACCTAACAAAGCTTAAAAGCAACACCTCAAAGGATCAAACTATTTCCAAATAACTTCATTCCATCCCAGATCAAAGTTCAAAAACGTTTATAAAAGTCAAAGATGTCCAGCATCCAACAGGGGAAATTTCAGAATGTCAGACATTTAACAAAAATTACCAGTCATATAAAGAAGCAGAAGAATATATTAATAACTTATGGGTGGAAAGAAAAATTAATTCATAGAAACTGACCCAGAAATGATGCTAATGACAGAATTAACAGACAACGACATTAACACAGCTTTTAAAACTCTATTCCATGTGTTCATCTAACTACAAATCAGATTGACATTGACAAACCACAAAAAGGAATGACACAGAAGATATTAAAAAGATTCAAATCAAACTTCCAGAAATAAAAACTACAATGTCTGAGGTGAAAAATACATTGGAGGTAGGGAGATTAATGAAAGACTGGACTTTGCAGAAGAAGAGATTACAGAATGTGAAGTCATAGCAATAGAAACAATCCAAAGTGAAACAGGGAAAAAGACTGGTTAGAAAAAGAAAAGAAAGAAAGAAAAGATTGGCATATCAATGAGCTATGGGACAACTTAATAAATTTGAAAGGAGGGGCTGAGCGCAGTGGCTCATGCCTATAATCCCAACACCTTGGGAGGCCAAGGTGGGAGGATCGCTTGAGCCCGGGAGTTTGAGACCATCCTGAACAACATAGTCCAAAGAACTTTGAAGAAAAATAAAGTTAGAAGACTTACCAAAAAAATTAATTGGCCAAGCATGGTGGCACATGCCTATGGTTCCAGCTTCTGGGAAGGCTGAGGTAGAAAGATCACTGAGCTTAGGAGGCTGAAATATGTTCTCTGATTATGATCAAATTAAACAGATATCAATAACAGAAAGATAACTGGAAAACTGGTGAATATTGAAAGATAATATGAAAAACTTCTAAATTAGCCATGGGTATAGAAATCAAATGAAGAACTGAGTGCTTTGGCACGTGCCTATAGTCCCAGCTGCTTGGGAGGCCGCGGCAGGAAGGATCCCTTGAGCCCAGGAGTTTGAGGCTGGAGCATACTATATTCTACAAACTACTGCACTCCAGCCTGAGCAACATAGCAAGACTCTAAAAAAAGAAATCAAATGGAAATTTAGAAAATGTTTTGAAGTGAATGCAGATGAGAACATAATATGTGAACGTTGGTAACATGCAGCTGAGAGAGTACTTAGCAATTTATAGCACTAAAAGTATCAAATCAGTGACTTTTCTTCCACCTTAAGAAATTTTATAAAGAGGAAAGTTAAACCCAAGTAAGCATAAGAAATTGAATCATAAAGATAAGAAGGAAAATCAGTGAAACAGAAAACAGAAAAATAATAGAGAAAAATCAATGAAAGTAAAAGTTAGTTCTTTGAGAAAATCAGTAAAATCGATAAGCCCATAGCCAAACTGATTGTGGGGAGGGGAGAGGTGAGGAGAGAAGACACAAATTATTGATAGCAGGAATGAGAAAAGTGACATCTCTAGAGATTTTGCTGGTATCAGAAAGATAGCAGACGATTACTATAAAGACTTTATGTCAAAAAAATTCTAAAATGAACAAATCCCTTGAAAGATACAAACTATTTCTATTAAAAAATCTAATTTACAGTTAAAAAATTTTTTCACAGAAAAACCTCTAGGCCCAGATGGTTTCACTGATGAATTTAATCAACATTTAAGAGAGAAAAAAAAATACTGACTTTATATAAACTCTTTCTGAAAATTGAAGAAAAGTATTTCCCAATTCATTGTAAGAGGCCAGCATTATACTGATACCAAAACCAAAGATATCATAAGAAAAGAACCTGCAGATCAATATTCTTATGAAGATAGATGCAAAAATTTTAACAAAAGTTTAGCAAATCAAGCAGTATATACAAAGGACAACATATCATGACCAAAGGGAGTTCATTCTAGGAATACAAGCTTTTTGACATTCAAAGATCAATCAATATCTTATCATACTAACAAGCTAAAAAAGAAAAACCATATGATCATCTCAGATGATGCAGAAAAAGTATTTGACAAAAATCTAACATCTATTCCTGATTAAAAAAGAAAAACACAAAACTCTTAGCAAACTAGAAATAGAAAGAAGCTTCCTCAACCTAATAAAAAACATCTCTGAAAAATCTACAGCTAACATCACACTTAGTGAAAGGGTAGTAAATGCTTTTCACATACGATCAGGAGTTAACAGAGATGCCCGCTCTTACCTCTATTCAATATTATATTAGAAGTTCTAACTAATGCAATAGAAAAAGAGGAAAAAAAAAAAAAAAGAAAAGGCAGCAAGATTAGAAAAGAAACTGTAAACTTCTGTTTATTCTTAAATCATCTATGTAGAGCACGTGATGAAATCCACAAAAAGTTATGAGAATTAAGAAGGGAGGTTAGCAAGGTTGGAAGATAAAAGAATAGAATATTTTAAAACATCACAAAGTAAACACTTAATGATAAATCTGACAAAAGACAGGCAAGACCCATACACGGAAATCTTTAAAATATTACAGAGAGATATTAAAGAAGACCTAAATAAATAGAGACACCATGTTTGCAGTTCAGAGACACAAAATTGTTAAGATGTAAATTTTTCTCAAACTGATCTGTAGATTCAACTCATTTTCAATCAAAACAGGTAATTTTTGTTTCAGAAATTGACATGCTAATTCTGAAATTCCTAGGACCTAAAATAGTCCAAAGAACTTTGAAAAGGAGCAAAGTTGGAGGACTTACATTATTTCAAGACTTTAATTTTAAGGCTATGGTAATCAAGACAGTGTGATATCAACATAAAAATGACACAGAACAGAGAGTTTAGAAATAGAACCAATTGATTTGAAAGGTCCAAATGCAATTGTGAAGAAAGGATAGTCTTTTAAACATGGTGTAACAATTGGATATCCACATACAAAAAAAACAATTGGATATCCACACACAAAAAAATCTATACCTTGCACCATGTATTATATAAAACGTAATTCAAGATGGATCATAGGCCTAAATGTAAAACTACAAAACCTTCAGGAGGAAACAAGGGAGAACATTTTTATGACATTAGCTAGGCACAAAGATTTCTTAGATATGACACTGAAAGCACAACCCAAAAAAGAATACTATGACAAATTTAACTTCAAACTTGAAAACTTCTCTTCTTTGAAAGACATTCTTAAAAGAATATCTTAAGAACTGGGTCAGGCACAGTGGCTTACACCTGTAATCCCAGCACTTTGTGAGGCTAAGGTGGGCAGATCACTTGAGATCAGGAATTCAAGACCAGCTTGGCTAAATGGTAAAACCCCGTCTCTACTAAAAACATAAAAGTTAGCTGGGCATGGTGGTGCACACCTATAATTCCAGCTATTTGGGAGGGTGAGGCGGAAGAATAGTTTGAACCTGGAAGGCAAAGGTTGCAGTGAGCCGAGATTGCACCCCTGCGCTCCAGCCTGAAGACAGAGCAAGACTTCAAAAAAATAAAAGAGGAAGAAAACTAAGCTAAGTACTTAGAGAAAGCATTTGCAAATTATACGTATGATAAAGGACTTACAGCTGGAATATAAGAATTCTCCAAATTGAATCACAGAAAAACAGTGTTTAAAGATGAGAAAAGGAGTTTAATAGTCACTTCACTAAAAGATATACAGATAGCGAATTATCACATGGAAAAGGAAATGAAAGTTAAAACCATAATGAGATACCACCACACACCTATTAAAATGTGGTCAGAGAGAGATATGGCAATGGAAGACTGATCGGAGAGATGCAGTACTGGTGGTTTGAAGATAGGGGGTCATGGCACAGGCCATGATCCAAGTGATGCAGGCATCCTCTAAGAGAAGGAAATGAGCCGGGTACAGTGGCTCACGCCTGTAATCCCAGCACTTTGGGAGGCCAAGGTGGGCGGATCATTTGAGGCCAGGAGTTCAAGACCAGCCTGACCAATATGATGAAACCCTGTCACTACTAAAAATACAAAAATTAGCTGGGTGTGGTGGCACATACCTGTAATCCCAGCTACTTGGGAGGCTGAGACAGGAGAATCGTTTGAACCTGGGAGGCGGAGGTTGCAGTGAGCTGAGATTGTGCCATTGCACTCAGCCTGGGCAATAAGAGTGAAACTCCGTCTCAAAAAAAAAAAATGAAGGAGGAGGAGGAAATAATTCTCTTCCAGAACCTTCAGAAGGAACACAGCCTTGATTTTAGCTTAATGAGACCCGTATCAGAGTTTTGACCTCCAGAATTGCAATATAATAAATTTGTGTCGTTTTAAGCTATGAAGTTTGTGGTAATTTGTTGCACCAGCAATAGAAAACTAATATAGCAAGAATCCTTAAACATACAAATAGATTGTTCATGTGTGGTTCACTTAAAGTTGGAATAATTTTTCAAAATCCCATTAGAAAGTGGACTGACTCTAGTTTTTGCTATTCAATATGGTAGCCACTAGCCACATGTGGTAGCCAAATGTGGCTGTTGTGACTGAGGAACTGAATTTTTAGGGTTTTTTTTAAACAGGGTCTCCCTCTGTTGACCAGAGTGTAGTGGCACAATCATGGCTCACTGCAGGCTTGACCTCCCACCTCAGCCTCCCCAGTAGCTGGGACCACAGGCACACACCACCATACTCAGCTAGGTTTTATTTATTTATTTATTTTATTATTTATGTATTTATTATTTTTGAGACAGAGTCTTGCTCTGTCGCCAGGCTGGACAGAGCAGTGGCGTGACTTCGGCCCACTACAATCTAAACCTCCCGGATTCATGCAGTTTTCCTGCCTCAGCCTCCTGAGCAGCTGGGACTACAGGTGTGCATGATCATGCCCAGCTGATTTGTATGTTTTTAGTAGAGACGGGGTTTCACCATGTAGGCCAGGATGGTCTTGATCTCTTGATCCCATGATCCACCTGCCTTGGCCTCCCAAAGTGCTGGGATTACAGGTGTGAGCCACTGCGCCAGGCCTATTTTATTGTTTTATTTTGTAGACACGGAGTCTCCCTTGTTGCCCAGTCTTGTTTCAACACCGAGGCTCAAGCAGTCCTCCTGTCTTGGCCTCCCAAAGTGCTAAGATTACAGATGTGAGTCCCTGTGCCTGGCCTGGATTTTTGGTTTCATTTAATTTTGATTTACATTTAAAATTTTAAACTAATGCTCAGTTGAGTTACTGGAAAATTATAAAATAGTTTTAGAACAACTTGGGTTTGTGAATGTGCTTTTTCCCCCTGTAAATTTTATGAAATCTAAATGTAGATTAACTATTTCCAATCAAGGATGAGTGTCCAAATTGAGATGTGTCAGAAGTATAAAAAGAATGTAAACTATTAAACATTTTTATATTGATTATATGTTAAAATAAAAATGTTCTGGATACATTAGGCTAAATAAAATATACCGTTAAAATTGCTGTCACCTGTTTCTTTTCTCCCTTCTTTTTGCCTGCCTCCCTCCCTTCCTCCCTTCCTTCCTTTCTTTGTTCCTCTCTCCCTTTCTCTCTTTCTTTCTTTCTTCTTTCTTTCTTTCTTTCTTTGACAGTGCATTCCTCTGTTATCCATCCAGGTATGATCACAGCTCACTGTGGCCTCAACTTTCTGAGCAAAAGCAATCCTCCCACCTCAGCTTCCCAAGTTAATATGGTTTCACTCTGTGTTCCCACCCAAATCTCAAATCTCATCTTGAATTGTAATTCTCATAATCTCCATGTATCGAGGGAGGGACCTAGTGAGAGGTGACTGGATCGTGGGGGTAGTTTCCACCATGCTGTTCTTGTTACAGTGAGTTATCATGAGATCTGGAGGTTTTATAAGGGGCACCTCCCCTTTCACTCATTCTCTCTGTCTCGCCTGCTGCCTTGTGAAGAAGGTGGCTTTGGTTCTCTCGCCTTCCACCATGACTGTAAGCTTTCTGAAGCCTCCCCAGCCATGTGGAACTGAGTCAATTAAACCTCTTTCTTTTGTATATTACCCAGTCTCAGGTATGTCTTTATAACAGCGTAAGAATGAACTAATTTACAAGTAAGTGGGACCACAGGTGCTTACAATCATGCCTCACTAATTTTTTTTGATGTTGTTGAAGAGAAGGGGTTTCACCATTTTGTCCAGGCTAGTCTCAAACTCCTGGGTTTAAGTGATCTGCCTGCCTTGGCCTCCCAAACTGTCGGGATTACAGGCATGGACCACTGTGACTGGCCTTCTTTCTTTTTACTTTTTAAAATGTAGCTATTAGAAAATTTAAATTATGTATTTAGCGCACATATTTCTATTGGACTGTGTAGTTCTAGATTTTTTTCTACATTTTTATCGTTTTACTTGAGGATGACAATCCAAGGGCAGGCAGAAGAACTGCCAGAAGACAGAGAGGAAGAAAGGGACATTTTTTATCTTCATTTTAAAATATACCTCAAGGTCACAGTACTTCAGTCTGATTTTCAAGAATAAATTACACTTCAACATATTTCAGAGGACCATCCAAATTTTTCTTTTGCACAATAATTTAAGACTATCCCATATTGTTTGCCATGTCTGAGCCATTGGCTAAAGTTCCCTTAAATATTTTTTAATTAAATAGATTAATTTCTGCAATAGGATTTGCCTGTATAGACCTTTGGCAAAATAGATTTTTTTGGTTCAACATTTTAAAAAGTATATCCTGGTTTGTTAACAAAGAAAAGTAAAGAAAACGACAATGAAGCTGTTAGTTCTATTTAAAACCAAAATGTTCCAGTGAACTTTTAACATCATAAATACCAAGGCATAAATGGCAGAAGCACTGTCATCTGGTAGGATTCACTAACACTCATTTGACTTGAAAAATGAATTTAAAGTTTTAAGTTGAATTTAAACAGCTTTTGGACATAGAAATCAGTGATGGCAAAAGTTGTCAACTTAGACTATCAAATGGTAATGCTATGCATATGAGAATCATTTGACTCTGAAAATGGGGTGACAGCTAGAACTTAGCCAGAAAGGACTGCATTTTGCCCTGGAATCTGGAACTGAGATCAAGCCTTTTGGGCCTGAATAAGAAACCAACAGGACTGAGCTGGATCCCCTCTTTAAGAAATATTGTTTTCGTTAGTCCACATCTTCTTGTTCTATCAGCAGCTGCTCTGCCTCCATCTCATGTGATTCTGGGGGCAGGGTTACCAGATAAAATATAGAACACCCAGCTAAATTTGAATTTAAACAATGAAATATTGTAGTTGGAATAACGAAGGCAACTTTATCTGGTGGCCTTGTCAATCAAAGTGTCCTACCTCTTCTTGCTTCATAGGTGATAGGTGTGCACATGACCCAGGCTTCACATGTGACTCTAGTGCCTTGTTCAAAGTATTTGTCTCAATTAGAGCCAACTCAAGCCTTTCCATACAATTTGATCTAGGAAAGAGATGGTCACTTTTTCCATTGGATTGCAAGCCACCAGGATGCGAGCCTTCCGTAGGCAGCAGCCATCTTCCTGCCATTGGCAGAGAGCCTTCCTGTGGCAGGAGAAAAGAAGGCTAAGTGCAAAGAGCCGGGAGATGAAGGCAAGTGAAAGTGCTCTGACAATTTCTTCTCTTTGGAGGTGTTCTTGATGTTTTGTACCAAAGTTTCATAGTGATAAAGTGCTCTACTTCTACTAGTATTAAATCAACCAGACAGCAAGTTCTTACTCTACAATACACATTAAGCCAGCATCTTAGCCATAGCGCCACTGTAAACATTCATTTTCTTATCTCTTTGGCATTATTTCTCTAGGGTTCTACTGGGCAGAATGATGATGTGCAGGTGTGCATTTATTCTTTGATCGTATAATCGATGGTGTTGTTGCCATTAACACTTATGAGAGAGATTAAGTTTCCTCTTCTCTAAAGAGCTCTTACAAGAACGCAGTATAAAAGCATGTTTTTATTTCCTACTCCAACTCTATTACCATTCCATTCATTTTCTAAGACTGTCCTGTCATTAGGCAGTAATTGCAAACATTAATTTGTGGGCTTCTATTTCTAGGATCCCAAAGGTATGATGCTATTAATACTGTCCTCAGAGAAAGCAGTGGCCCCCTTGCTCCAAGTTAAATTCCAGAATTAGCCAGGCATGGTGGCTCATGCCTGTAATCCCAGCACTTTGGAGGGCCAAGGCAGGCAGATCATCTGAAGTTGGGAGTTCAAGTCCAGCCTGACCAACATGGAGTAACCCTGTCTCTACTAAAAAAATACAAAATTAGCTGGGCATGGTGGTGCATGCCTGTAATCCCAGGTACTTGGGAGGCTGAGGCAGGAGAATCTCTTGAACCTGGGAGGCGGAGGTTGTGATGAGCCGAGATCGTGCCATTGCACTCCAGCTTGAGTAATTAGTGTGAAACTCTGTCTCAAAAATAAATAAATAAATAAATAAATAAATAAATTCCAGAATCTTCAGGAGTGCAGTGCAGAAGGAAAAGGTTTGAGGGCAGGAGGACTGGATGCTAAATCCACAGAGAGCAATGCAAACATTAAAACAATTTTTAAAAAATTATTTATGGGTCCCCTTCTGCAAAGATGCTTGAGAATTTCAAGATGGCAATAGCAGAGCATTAGATGAGCATGAGGCCCCTCAAAGTGCAAGGTCCATGAGGCCAGCCATGCCTGAGGGTCATATTTAATCTCCTAATGCCTTAATTTCCTCATCTGTAGAATGGGAGGTGAAATTGACTCTTCAGTGTAAGTATTAAATGAGTTACTTGTGAAATTTGCGAGTTCCAGCCGCACTGTGGGTTTTCCATAAATAAAGTAACCACCATCTTACTCTATTATATTAATATATGGTAAACCGGAGTGAATTCTCTGTGGTCAGCTGAATCTGGACTCAAAGTACTTTCTTCGGCCAATTAACCAACTTCTCTAATCCTCAGATTCCTCACCTATAAATAAGAGATACTCGATGCATCTACTCTTGAAAGATTATTTTGAGGATTAGGTGGAATAACTCACTTAAAGCATTTAGCACAATTCTGGGAACACAGTGGCCATTATATGTTCACTATTATGGTTATGTACCAGGCCCAGTCTTAAACGTTCTGCATGTACTATCTAATTTCATCCTTACAACAACCTAGAAACTTAGATATCATGACCCTCAGTAAATTGAAACTGGAGAGGTATCTTTCCATGTTGCTACCATGTAGTGGGACCAAAATTGAGATCCTGGGTATCTCTGGTTCTAAAATCCATGCTCTCAACTCCAATGCCTACTGTCTTTAACTGTTTAGTCTTCCTTCTTCCCATGCTTTCTCAAGCCCTTAATGTCTATTCGCTTTCCTGTACCTGCCCATGATGAGAGATGTAGCGCGTATAAGGAGGTTTTTAACAGTTAATATATTTGAATGGCCATAGTAAGTTTCTTTGCTATGCATCAGTGTGCCTGAGTGTCTGCCTGTCTGTCTCACCAAAAGCAAAGGAGAGATGCTGGCCACAAAAGCAATGACACATTTAATGAGAAGTGAACACTTGAAGACCGGTTTGAGAGTTGGAGATATTTATCAAACTTCAGCCAGAACTGGGTTTCTTTACCCTTAATTATATGTTCTTCATTTGGGTGTATCTGAAACAATGCTATGAAAGGCCTTTTACATTTTTTTCCCACTGAGCAATTATCATTTTTCTTTTGAATAGATGCTGCTAATTTCTTATGTAAGACTGAGGTGACACTAGTTACACCCCTGTGTATAGCCTCAATACAAGCAGTTAAAATTGCAGCAAAGCTAGGATCAGTCTAGTCTCTCCTTGTCCACCCTTTGTTTTCTAACTAGCAGGGCTGTTGCTGTTTTACTTTGCTTTAGTGCTGGTGCTGGATTTTGGCCTTATGTTCAGAGCCTGTAGAAAGTAGGAACTGGTGAGGAAGATGCTTTCACCTTTACTTAGCCATCTCTGGAGCACTAAAGGTATTTCTGTGGCCCTCAACTAACCCTAAGGCCACTTTGTAATGTCCGGATGATCGGTACTTTCTAGGGCTTTTTCTAGATCAGGAAGTTTTTCTTGCTCTACAGAAGGAAGATAACAGCACACAGCAGAGTTAAAATAAATCTGCCTTTACTTTATTTTTATTTATTTATATTGCGATGGAGTCTCGCTCTGTCGCCCAGGTGGAGTGCGGTGGCGCAATCTTGGCTCGCTGCAACCTTTGACTCCTGGGTTCAAGCGATTCTCCTACCTCAGCCTCCCATGTATCTAGGATTACAGAGGCACACCACCACACCCAGCTAATTTTTATATTTTTAGTAGAGAAGAGGTTTCGCCATGTTGGCCAGACTGGTCTTGAACTCCTGACCTCAGGTGATCCGCCCACCTCAGCCTCCCAAAGTGCTGGGATTATAAGCATGAGTCATAGCACCGGCCCTGCCTTTATATTTTAACTTAATTAAATGGCAGATCTTTTTATTAAATGCCTGCTGTAAGCATAGCACTGTACTAGGATTAGAAAGAGGGCTATATCTAAATTTACAATTGCTAAATTAAACAGAATTATAAAATTAGCAAAATTACCTTTCTTCATTTCACTCCCTTCCATTTCAGTGCTTCTGGCTCCCTTTCTTTCTTAAACAGCTTTCCTTCCTCCTAATATCCCCCAAAGAATGCATTCTGAGAGGTGTCAATAGGTGATTTGTGTTTAACAGGCACAGTCTAAGTTTAGAAAATGTGACGTTAATAATAAAAACAGCTAACATTTTAACTGCTTCTTTGAGCTGGTCAGGGGCCACGTGTTTTATTTTATTTAAAATAAAACAATTCACCTGATTGAATTGTCTCAATACCCCCTATGATGGGGGGACTACTATAATCTTCACTTTGTCTAAGTCACACAACTGTTGGGTGACAGAGTCACAGTTCTAAGCCAGACAGTGTCCTTAATGACTGTGCCACATTCACCTGCCCCCAAACTAGCAGAAGTACCGTTTCTTTGCCATGAGACTTCTCTGAGCCTTTAGTATGCTACAGGGCCCTGGGACTTTCAAGATAAGAATATAAAATACTGGGGCTCCTTACTCATTTGTCTCCCTCCCTTAGTTTTCCATGGAAGATCTTGAGAGATTCGAATTCTGCAGAACACATTTTGGGAAATACTGGCCTAGATATCTGTATTTCAGTAAGTGACTTGGAAGATCAAAATGACTTCAGGAATAATTCTAATGACATTTCAGAAACCAATAAGATAAGGAAGAGAGAAGTGTGGCCATGAGGCCTTCCCATTGCCCCCAAATTGCTATGCGCAATCCTTCTTGCTTATAAAACCGGTGGGCTTTTAGGACTTTATTTTTCTGTTGTTAAGGGAAATAAACATGCCAGGGTTACTCTAAGGATGAGTGAAATTGTATGGTAGAAAACATTTAGAAAGGTTGAAAATAAAATAGTCACAGTCATGAATTTCAGCCCATTTGCCGAGTTCTCACTGTGCGTCTGTCGTTGTGCTCTTCTGGTCCGTCTATAGAGCTGAATAAGGCACAGAGCCTGCTCTCAAGCACTGAAAGGTATGATGTTTTCAAAGCTCTATTGTTTGCAGGTAATATAAACCCACTCAAGCTAGTACAAATAAAAGGCAGTTTATTATAGATCCAGTTCTTGCAGACTCTGAGGATAGAAAATCAAGCTGAACGTGATATTGTAGTGAATGGAAAGTCTCAGGAATGAAGTCTATTCTGTCTTAGGGCTGCAGATCCCTTGCCTTTACTTTTCTCCAGCATCTTCTCTGTTTGCCTGCTTTTCTATATTGACTGACTCATGGTGTATTAGTTTGTTCTCATGCTGCTAAGAAAGACATATCTGAGACTGGGTAATTTATAAAGGAAAGTGGTTTAATGGACTCACGATTCCACATGGCTGGGGAGGTCTCACAATGATGGTGGAAGATGAAGGAAGAGCAAAGGGATGTCTTACATGGTGGCAAGCAAGAGAGCATGTGCAGGGGAACTCCCCTTTATAAAACCATGAGATCTCAGGAGACTTATTTACTGTCATGAGAACAGCACAGGAAAGACCCATCCCCATGATTCAATTACCTCCCACCGGGTTTCTCCCATGACATGTGGGAATTACAGGAGCTACAAGTCAAGATGAGATATGGGTGGGGACACAGCCAAACCATATCGTGCGGTGTCTACTAATCTCACACGTGGCAAAACATGGCACCACTCCTGTGTCCAGTGGCCTTCCAGTTCTAGCAATTGCTCTGTTTGTTTCTTAGTTCAAATTCACAAGATACATAATTTGACCGGGTGCCATCGGTCAGATGTCAGACTCTGATCATCAGCTGTGGCCATGGGATGGGTTAATATAACTTATGGCCACTGAGCAGGGACCATGCCAGAAAGGGCAATAATAGATATGTCTAGTATAAGTATTTGCAGAAACAAGGCAGTAAGACTGAAGATTATTGGACAATAAGTCTGATTTTTTTAATTACATTTTTATGGATCTTCATAGGAAACAGCATTTCAGTGCATCTAGCAGTATATCGGGAATAAGGTTATTCTTTTCAATGAAGGATAAGACTTCATAGAATTAGCAATAACTTAGGCAGTCTGGCTCCAAAACACACAATCTTTGTGCATTTCATTTCAATTGGAAGGTCAGTTCTTTATTTTTCCTAAAGTCTTTCTCAACATGCTAGATATCTGAGGAAATCCACCAGAATCCATCCTAGACATAGCCAAGAGTTGAGATAAGTTAAAAAAAAAAACAAAAAAAAAAACAAAAAAAAAACAAGTTAGGGGGTGGTGTAGACAAGGATGTTTTTCTCATGGAGTTTACATGTTAATGGGGAAGATAGACCATAAGCAAATAAACAAGTGAATGTATAGGACATTGGGTAATGATGAGTGCTATAAAGAAAAATTAAATATGGCAAGAAGCTAAGATTGATGGACAGATAATATTATATTAGAGTGGTCAGGAAGGCCACTGCATTAACATTTCAGCAGAGGCCTTAGTAACATTCTCGTCACAGTTTATTCCTAATAAACAATTCCTTTAAAAGACCATGTCTTTTATATTTCATAACAGACTTGAGCCCTTGTGGGTTTCATTATAAATATATAGAGCTAATAAATAAGCACACTGCTATACAGCTATCATGTCCCTACTGACATGAACAAGAACATTGCAAAAAAAAAAAAAAAAAAAAAAGAGCTGGGGGAATGCAAGATCAATATCCCTCCTTAACACATCGCAAAAATTCTGAGCAAAATACTAAAAAATCATATTCAACAATGTATTTTTAAAATGAACACATTATGACCAAGAAAGTTTATCGTAGGAATAGAAGGGATGTATTTAATCACCATTAAAGGGAAAAACCATATAATAATTTCCATAGTCATTAAAAATATTTTTACATAATTCAACATCAATTTATGATTTTAAATAACTGTCAGCAAATTAGGAAAAGGAAGATTGTTTAATTTGACAAAGGGCATTCAAAGGAAACCTACAGCTAATATACTTAATGATAAGAAATCGAATGTTTTCCCCCTGGGATTGGGAATGGCGTACAGATGTTTGCTCTCACTACTTCTATTTACATTTTACCAGGGGCTCTGGCCATTACAATAAGGCAAGATAAATAAATAAAAGTCATAAATATTAGATAGGAAATGTTAAAATTCCTTATTTGCTAAAGACATGATTATTTATATAGAAAATTCTAAGGAATCTACAACACAACAATGGGACTTAATAATTAAATTTAGCAAGATCATAAAATGTGAGGTTAATATAATAAAATCAATTATATATTTATATACTAGTCATAAGCAACTGGAAATTAAAGGAAATCAGTATATTGAAGAGATATCTGCACTCCCATGTTTGTTGCAGCACTGTTCAGAATAGCTAAGATTTGGAAGCAACATAAATGTCCATCAACAGATGAATGGATAAAGAAAATGTGGTACATACACACAATGAAGTACTATTCGGCTATCAAAAAGAATGAAATGTAGTCATTTGCAACAACATGGATGGAAATGCAGATCATTATGTTAACGGAAATAAGCCAGACACAGAAAGAGAAGCATCACATGTTCGCACTTAGCTGTGGGATCTAAAAATCAAAACAATTGAACTCAGGGGCATAGAGAGTAGAAGGATGGTTACCAGAGGTTAAGAAAGGTAGTGGGGGGCTGGCATGGTGATAGGGGGTGATGGTTAATGGTACAAAAAAGTTAGAGAGAATGAATAAGAATTAATAAGTTAGAAAGAATAAATAAGACCTATTTGATAGCACAAGATGACTATAGTCAATAGTAATTGTACATTTTAAAACACTAAAAGAGTACAATTGGAATGTTCATAACATGAAGGATAAATGCTTGAAAGGATGCATATCCTATTATCCCTGATGTGATTATTTTGCATTGCATGCCTATATCAAAACATGTACCCCATAAATATGTACATCTACTATGTACCTACAAAAATTGAAAATTAAAAAAATTAAAAATAGGAAAATAGCATTACTTGATTTCCACTTACTGTAAAATCACAAAAATCAAGTGATGAGAAGTTAAATATACAGATCAATAAAACAGAATACAGAGTCAGAAATAGACCCATATATATGATTAATTAATGTTTCAATACAAGTACCAGGAAATCCAATAGGGAATGGTAAATGCTCTTCAACAAATGGTGCTGGAACCATTGATTATCTGAATGGGAAAACAATTAAACACAGACTTTTATCTTACATCATACAGTAAAATTAACCCAATAAAGATCACTTACCTAAATGTAAAAGGTGAAATTATAAAACTTTTCAAATAAAATGTAGGGAAAAAAGTCTTTGCCAACTTGGGATAGGCAAATATTTCTTACATAAGCTATAAAAAAGCACAAGATATAAAACAGAGAATTGATAAATTGGACTTTATCAAAATTTAAAATGTTTGTTCTTCAAAATACACCATTAAATAAACAAAAAGCAAATCACAGAATGGAAGAAAATGTTCTTTCTCCCATTTTATAGATGCAAAAATAACTCCCGCAAATCAATAAAATAAAAAAAATTTTAAATGGGCAAGGGATTTGAACAAACAATTCACAAAATAAGATATGAATGGTGAATAAGCATATCATTCATCATAGAGAAATATAAATTAAAGCCATAGTGAGATTCTATAACACACTTATTAGAATGGCTAAAATTAAGACTGACAACATCAAGTGTTGAAGAAGACATGGGGCAGCTGGAACTCTCATAACTAACTACTAGCAGGAATGTCAAATAGTACGATCACCTTGGAAAACATTTTGGCAATATTTGAGAAGTTAAGCATACACCTACTGTACGACCCGGCCATTCTACTACTAGGTGTTTACCCAACAGTAATGAAAACGTAACGTATGTCCATACAAAGACTTTTACAAGGATGTTCTTTACATCTTTATTTATAATAGGCAAAAGCTGGAAACAACTCAAACATTCACTAATTGGACAATGGATAAACAAAATATTGTATATCCAAATAATGGAATATTACTTAGTCATAAAAAGAAATGAACTATTGATATACACAACAAGGTGGGTGAAACTCAAAATCAATATGCTGAGTCAAAGACACCGGATCCAAGGAAGTACAATTGCATGATTCCATTTATAGAAAACTCTAGAAAATGCAAGGTGTGTTATAGTGACATAAGCCAAGTCAGTGGTTGCCTGGGACCAGGGGTGGAGGGAGGAATCACTGCAAAGAAGCATGAGGTACCATTCTAGGTTGATGGGGATAGTGTGCATTCTGCTGGTGGTGACAGTTTCACAGATATGTACATTTGTCAAAACTCATTGAATCATACACTTAAAATGGGTGCACTGTATTGTATTAAATTATTCCTCAATCAATTTGAAAAAAAATACTGTTTAGTTTATTTTCAAACCTACCATCATTTTTGATAGTTTGTTAGTGCATTTTAGCCATCCTATTTTAACTTTTTAAAATATTTTGTACCTGCTTATTTTGCATTCTATATCTGACAAATTCTGATAATGTCATCCTAGAAAATCTAAGTCTGTTATTTATTGTTTTTTACTGACTCTCACTTACAGAGGATTATTTTCCTGTGGGATTGATGATCTTTGGTTATAAGACTAGATTTCATTAATCTTAATCCTCTGAAAACGTGGGAGCCTAACCTGATGGTGGTTTGCTTCTCACAGGATTTGGATTTGCTTGGACAGAGATCCAGAGGGCACACCATTTCCTACCAGGTTTTCTGGTTTAATGGCAGGACCAAGGTTCAGTTACCTGACCTTACCTCCGGCCCAAACTTGAGTCTATGTTGGTCCTGCCCTCAGAGAAACCCACCATGCTCTTTCTACTCACATGTTCCAGTTCCAACTCATGGACTCTGCTTTCCCCCCAGTACCCGAAGGTTTCCCTCCATCTTGCAGACTCAACTACATAATATAAAATATGATACATACAGAATCAGTTTTTATAGGAAGAGCCTCAATGAGTCTGTCATACTGTGTGTTTACACTTATCTTTTTGGGCCTCAGAGAAAAGGGAAATAAGTCCTTAAAGATAAAATGATAGCCCTTCCTCTTAAGGGTTTTGAACTGAAACTAGGTAGGATAATGTGCATCATATTTCTAACCCAGGCTCTTTCTCCAAATCTGATTATGGGCAGCAAAGCTAAGTTATATATAGACATATCTGTGTAGATATATCCCCACCAATGTCAACCTAAAAAGTCCTGTGGGTGAGCTAGTCATTCTAAGTACTCTATCACATTTGAAATAGAGCAAATAGTCAATATCCAAATATTTCTATGTAAATTGACATAGATATATAGATATATCATATGGATAGATCTATAGATAGATCTATCCATATAGATAAATCTATAAATATATGTCTATATAGATCTATACATTTGTCAAAACTCATTGAATTGTACACTTAAAATAGATATATACGATATATCTATAGATACATCTATATGGCTATATCTATAGATATATCTGGAAACAACATATAGGCATATCTATATGGCTGTATCTATATCTATAAATATAGATAAATAAATATAGATCTATCTATATAGAACTGAAGGAAGGTTTTTTTTTGCTGATTAACAAACTATATATATGTAGACATATATCTATATATAGTTACATATATAGTTATATCGATCTATATATAGATATAGATATGTCTATATATATAGTTTAATATATAATTATATATAGATATATATAGTTATATATATATACATAGTTATATATAGTTATATATAACTATATATATAGATACATGTATATATCTATATACATACACATATATGTATATATCTGTATATATATACATACACATATCTCTATACATATATATGTATATATATACATACATCTCTATATCTATATATACATATGTATGTATATATAAATATATATATTATATATACATATATATGTATGTATATATAGAGAGATATCTAATACATATATTAGATATATATATTATATATGTATATATACATATATGTATATATTACATAATATATGTGTGTATATATACACATGTATATATACATATATATGTATATACATATGTATATATCTATGTAGATATGTATAATATATCTATATATATTATATATCTATATCTATAGCTATCTATATATCTATATAGATATATAACTATATATAGATACATGTCTATATATAGATATATGTCTATATATCTATATATAGCATAGATATATATAGGGAATATAGATATAGGTATTGATATCTATCTATATACATATATATATAGAGAGAGGGAGTTATATATTGCTACTTATATATGCTATCCATTTTGTGCCAACATTGCAGAGAGAAATGTTATGGGCCAGGGATACCAAAATAACCCCACAGAGAACAAATGAGTTCTGTAAAAATTTAGAGCATCATATTTATCTCAACTAAAATAACTTACAAAGAGGGTGGCTATGGGTTTTCACAATTATCAATATTTTTTCCCTTTGAATTTTTACCCAAACTATATTTTATTTATCCTTAGGAATTAATTTATAGTAATTTTAATCACTTAGATATTGAATATTTGCTCTATTTCAAATGTAATAGATTACTTAGAATGACTAGCTCACCCACATGATTTTTGAGATTGACAGTGGTGGAGAGCTGTGTCTAATTCCAGATTTCAGTTCCTGTCTCTCTTTACATAAAAAAAAAATGGTGTAAAAAGTTCATTGAATGTTTTAATTAGCATGCAAGCTGAGTCTCAGATCCAAAAGAGAACCTAACACTACTTTTAGTTGTATCTAATGCAAGGTGAAAAGAGAGTAACATGTTGAAATAGTACAGGGCAAAGGATTATTAATATTTACAATATATAATCATTTAATAAGTAACCACCATGTGCTAAGAGCTGAAGGAATATTTTGGTTTTTTCTGATTAACACATGACCATAGTAGGCGATTACAGTGGTTTATTGTTCTGGTTTATGATCTTGGTCTGAATTCACGATAAAGCAGCAATTTGCCAACTTCAGAGCCTCATATACTTTGCTTATTACAGGGATGAATCACAGGGATGTTATTCCTACTTTTTTCTTAGTTTTAAGTGTGTAACCAACCTGCTCGAAAACATTGCTCTGGTTAGCCAATCAGGAAACAGAAATTAAGGGACTGCCTCATCCTGCTCTATTTTGCTGAATGAACTTGCCTGAATCACTTGGAGACCAAATTCTTCCTCGTTACAGTCTGCATCACATTCAAATATTATCTGTGGGTTTCCTTGGCTGGGCAGCTAGGGGTGGCTAATGATGAGAGGCATATCCAAATCCCAGCAAGCCTCCTCAGGCTTTGAACTAAACTTTGGGACGTGACAGGACCTGGCAAAAATGGAAATACCTTCCCTGACATTTTCGCTCATGTTTTTCTAAATTCACTTTCAGATAAGGGCAGTGAGTTTGCTAGAGTGGGAAGTGCTGACAGACAAAGTGTAGCCTACTACAAAATTCTTCCTGGCACTCTAATTATCCTTTCCTTCTCTACTTCAGTATCACATGTAGCCATGTGTAGAATCATAAAATAATTATGCAGTGTACAAGCTTTCTGGGAGCATGTACCACTGTTTTCCTAATTCTTTATCTCTCCCATTGATCGTGGTGTGTGTGCATTGATCCAAGTCGGCCATCTGGTTAGGCAAGATAAGCATGCTAGTGTCTTTGCATTGCACTGTCACGCGGGGAGGGGGCACATTTTGGCTGTAGGGAATTACGGGGGCAGGATTAGCCCTCTTCCTATGAGGAAACTGAATTTTAAATGCAATGTTGCAGCTGCATGGACCATGTTGCTAACTTCTGTTTTTGCCATGAACTGGGTAGATTTTTCTTCTTGTTCATATTGTCTCCAAAGGCATAGAGATGCCTTGTATTAAATAGAGGGGGTTGGAATGGAGAGAAGATTCATTTTTAGCACGTTAGACTTGCAAGTGACTGATACATTACAGGATTTCTAGATGGTAAAATTGCTTTCAAATGACTACAAAAGGCTGCTGAATAAAAAGCATTTTAAATTGAGACTTGTTGGGGACCCCCCCAAACAAAATTATTTTCAAGAGGAAAGATATTTGTATTAGTCTATGAAAAAAAAGAAAAAATAGAAAAAAAATATGCATGTATCATAGCAGAAGGAATTACTGCATGAAGCTCAGAATGGGACTGTTGGATATACTCTTCGTTTGTTTATCTCTCTCTTTCACGTATTGAAATGAATGTTTGCCCCAAGTTTATGACCACTGGGACTGACTGAATGTGCTATTTAATTCAAAGAGATTTTTTCCAGCCCTGTTGGCCACTGTTGTTTTTAAAATTTGATTGCAGCCATTGTTGCCTCATATTCTGCAAATGTGTGGAAGACTCAAAAGCTTTTCCTCTAAAATTGAACAATTCTGTCAAAAAAGATTAGTTCTATTTTGTCTGCTGGGTGCTGACTATTCATGAATGTAAAGAGAGAGGGCTTGGGTGTCATACTAAGTTGCTAAGGTGGCTGGATTTCGGCTATTGACTTGAGGATACCAAACTGGAGGCTACAAAAGAGCAGCCAGAAGGAGAGGGAGAGACGGCTTGCCATGTGTTGAGCTATACCTTCTTTAGCTGCCCATTTATTTCTTTTGTTGCCAGAACTTTTATTGTCATACAGTTGAAAAAAATGTTAGACACAAGCTTCAGGCAGCACCAAGCAGAAAAAGGGATTAGCATATCACTAGGATCATCTTACACTGAACCAAATTCTTTTCAGGATGTATAATTAGCGAATACAGTCTTTTTTTTTTATTTTTTGAGCGTATGGACAGAAAAAAATGAGCTCAGATCTCTGGCTAGAATATTAGAGGAAATAAAAGACATTTGCCAATTTCAGAGAGAGATATACATATTAACTGTTTCTTCGCAGAGCCTCTGCAATTCCCTCAAGAAATGTCTGGTTGAATGGGAAAACTTACTATGAATTCTGGTCATTGTCTCAGGTTTTCTAAGAGGGAAATACTCTGTAGTTGAACATGCTCAAAATTTTAGACCGATGAAATCAGATTCAGGATTAAATGAATGCAGAAGAACTTTTCTGAGCAGGGGGAACTAAAAGGAAGTGTGTGGTTTCCACACAATGATATTATAGTCTGCAGAAGGTACTTTGACAGAAATTAAAAATATAATTGGGAGGATAAAGGCAGTAAAATGTACATTTGGGGTCTGTTAGTAAATAATTCTGTGGGCCTCACTTAAAGCTGTCTAAAACGTCCTGTATAATTTGTAGGTGTTAAATATGTTTATCTGAAATAGGAAAATGGAAGTCTTGGATTGCTTCCCTTTTATCCTCTTGCTCTTCTCTTCTCTTCTCTTCTCTTCTCTTCTCTTCTCTTCTCTTCTCTTCTCTTCTCTTCTCTTCTCTTCTCTTTGTTGTACATTTAAGCTATTTTACACACAGCATGTAGGTAAAAGCAGATTTGTCTAATCAATTCATATTTGACTGGATGGATATCTATTTACATTTCCAGATATACAGGCTTTTAGAGAACCACATAGAGAGGGAAGGGAGAAAAAGAACCTTTTATCCAAAAGTATGTTTTTAAGAATTGACAGAATATTCATGGAAAGTAAAAGTGCTTATCTGCATATATGTCAGTTTAAATTTCTCAAGGTTGCTGAAGTTTTTGTTTAACGGAGGAGGTAAGGCTATGTTGGTTTGTGTGCTTGGGGATTCTTTATTACAGTAGTTATTACTTATCTTCATTTTTTTTTTCACTCTCCTGTGGATGGCATCACCCTGTGTCACCATCCCCCTGCGCCAAATAAATCACAAAATCCCAGTCTTAATTCTGGTTCAATTTCATATCAGACTTTTTAAGGACACTCTTAGCTTGTCTTTGAGACACTAATTTTTAAAAAAAACACATTTTAACTATTGTAATGCAAACTTGGGTCCATAGGAAGCAGTTATTTTGAGTTTTACAACTCTTAATATATTGGGGAAAATGTTCATTAGGCTTTTCCTTGGAGTTAGACAACCCAGGTCTGGCGCTTTATTTTCTTATTGCTTCTCGTTTGGAATTTTTGGTCAAATGTCTTTCTGTTGGCTAGAAACAAACCGTGAAACTAGGTAGTGTGGAGAACTCAATTGTGTTGTCTTCATTTACAGAAAATCAGTTTAGTTTGCAATGGATATGTCTCCATGGAAGTTGATGTGCAGAATTGGAAACATGACAAAAAAGAAAGAATAAAAATAAAATTACTGTAAAAATGTAAATTTGGATATTATTCTTTAATTACTTTATTATAGCAATACTTTAAAGAGTCACTCTTTGTTATTTTAATATTTATAGTTTGTGACATATATATTTTTTCACTGACATTTACTTGTGGACAGAAATACCGGTGCCTACAAGGAACTAGCTACATACATAGTTGCTCATGATTTAAGATGGTCTTCAGTCGCTAACACTTTTGCTAATTTTCTAAGGACACACTTTAATCAAACTTGTGATTTACTATTCCCAAATCATTGGCTCTTTACTATTCACATACGTTTTTTGGTTTTGCACCAGCTCAGTTCACACTACTTAGATTCTTCTCATGCATAAGCACACTTATACCCTCACAGATCAGAGACTTGGGCTTCCTTTCAGGGGGACTGTCCCTCAGAAACATGGTTCTTAATAGTCTAGAAAATAAGAGAATGATTCTTAAATCTAGAGACTAAATCGCTTAGTTCAGAGAAATGTAATGTCAGCCAGACACAGAATATCCTCTGTTGGGTAAACTAAAAGTGAGGTCAGAAGAGGTTTTTTTTTTTTTGGACTTGAAAGCAATGGCAATGAAGTCTAGAGGACTTCCTACAAAGCAATTTTTAGGTTATTCTGGACCCTGGAATAGCACACTGTCAGGAGGAGACAGGGAAAAAAAGAGCGTGGCCAGGAATAAGAACTCAGCATGGGACAGAAAATTCAGAAAGGTAATGAAGTGGAGGGAAAGGCACAGAGAAGAGGTGAGGACAAACTTTCTATTTTAGAGTTTTATGAAGACCAAAAACAGAGAGACAGTCAGGATATCTTTCTAAATATCAGGTTTGAGCTGTAAAATCAAAGTCATTTGAGATTAACCAAAATATGGTTTGCTAATCAACAGAATCCACATTTTTTCTTAGCTCATCAGTGTATCACTAGCAGTGCAATTTTTTATAACAGAATATTATATCTACTTTTTACATTGTGTACATAGTATTATGTTATCCAGATTAACCTACTTGACCTTTCTTTGATATATTCATAATGTCCCTTGTAAAGTTTAACCTTCATGATAGCAGTAACTATTTAATATAATGTGTTGGGCCGGGCATGGTGGCTCACGCCTGTAATCCCTACACTTTGGGAGGCCAAGACGGGTAGATCACCCGAGGTCAGAAGTTCGAGAACAGCCTGACCAACATGGTGAAACCCCATCTCTACTAAAAATACAAAAGTAGCCAGGCATGATGGAGCATGCCTGTAATCTCAGCTACTGGGGAGGCTGAGGCAGGAGAATCGCTTGAACCTGGGAGGCAGAGGTTGCAGTGAGCCAAGATTGTACCATTGCATTCCAGGCTGGGCAATGAGAGAGAAATTCCATCTCAAAATAAAAAGTATAACATGTCATCAAGTTCAGTGCCATCCAGTCATTAACACCGTTAGCTAAATCATTTTGAATTACTATGATTAGATATACCTGAAGGATACAAACAAGATTCTCTAAAATATGGATATGATAAATATGACTCTAACCTAATAAGCTGCATGACTCCTATTAGGGATGAACAAAGGGACTCGGATTTTTAAATATGTAATAATGCCATAGTTCACATTTTAAAGATATTAGCTTATTTCAATGTATACAGGTAGGATTTTAAAACTGTTTTTTGCAGATAGGCCCTCTATAAATTAGTATTTGTTTTTCCAAATGTCATTTACCTTGTATTATAAAATCCACTGACTTTTCTGACTCTGAATGTGTACACAGCTATTAAGAAAGAGGAGACGTTCCGGTTTTAGGAGTAAAAATTGTCATGATCACAACAAGAATGTGTACATCTTTAATAACATGATAAAAGTATGTGTCCCTCTCAGACATAACTCTAAAGGCAGATGTTATAAATAATGTTTAAAAGAGAATGACATTATGAACCGTGTGTGCAACTTATTCTTATATGTTTTACTGATTAATCTATAATGTGAAAACAAGAGGCTATTTTATTTTAGTGACTGGTTTTGATTGAGCGCTAACCAAGGTTGAGGTTCCACTCTAAGGGGTTTACAATGATCATCTCATTTAGTCCTAATAACAGTATGAAATATGAATCATTATTGTTATTATTTTACCCTTCCTGTAGAGGAGGAAACTGAGATTCATGGAGGTAAGTAACTGACCCAAGGTCATGCAGGTGGTGAAGCTGGGTTCAAAATGAGGTAATCTGACTTGAGTTTGTTTTAACCACAACACTACACTAGCCTTTTACATATTCAGTAGAATTGAGAATACAAAGTTACATCTAGGCTTGAGGGATTATTATAGTGGGAAGTATACCTTTAGGGAAACGTAGAGGATATATGTAGAGTCAACAGGACTAGCCAGGTAGCAATTGTCATAAGATCCTGCACTCCCGGTTAGGAGTTTTAATCCAGGCCTCTAGATGCATAGGATGTGAGAGGTGGAAAGGAGTTAATAATTCATAACTTTAACTCTGTTATTTTACAAATGAAGGAACTGAGATGCAGAGAGGTAAAATGATTTATACTGTAAACGGCAAAACTGAGACTAGAACTCCCCGTTTTCTTAAACCTGAAACGAAGCTTCTTCCCAGGTTTCAAAGTCAATAAGTTACTTCAGGATTTTTTACAAAGAGTAGAATGGGCAAAAAGATATGTATGAAAATGATGTCTGCTGCTACTTATAGGCATAGGAATTGCTGAAATATGTTAATCTTATGAAGGGAAGTATCTATGGGATTGAATTGGCAGCACAGTTGACATGAACAATAAAGGAAAATAAAAACTTCAAATATGATTTCAAGACACTGGTGAAATTGGGAAGGAAGGCAAGAACAGAGAACAATTTCTTTAGTTTTAGCATACTTGCTTTTAATTGGAAACCAGTTCTCCAAGTGGAAATGTCCTACTACCATTAAGAAGTTTAAAAGTTCCAGGGGAGGAAAGATCTGAGGCAGAGATGTGGAACTGAGAGAGTGAACAGAACATGAGAATTGGCATCAGGAGGTCCAATTTATCTTTAAATACACGCACACTCACACAGAGAGAGACACACACACAGACACACACGCACACAGACACACACGCACACAGACACACGCGCACAGACAGGCACACAGACACACGCACACAGACACACACACATGTCTTCGCCTTTTTTTCTTTTGTACTTCTTGCTACCAGGACATCTTTTAGACATAGGAAAATATCACTTTTATTTTTAAGTGAGGTTCACACTGACATTCACAGAAATAAATTTGCTCTGGAAAAATCTTTATTGCCTTTTGACTTGAATAGATGAGGAAATGGTCTACAATGTGACAAAACACAAAGCAGAGTTTTGAAGAGGAGTGATATGTTTTCTTTTCCCATTTTATAAATTCTCAACACCATTTTTCAAAGTCCTATTTTTGTGGTTAATAAGTGTTGTAAGATATTTAAGCAATGTTTTGGACTTGAATTCACAAAACTTTCTAAACCTGCTGCCACGAACTTAAATCTTGTTCAAATATAGAAGGTTAATTCAATAGACATTTTTCCCTCATGTTGTCTATTTCAGTTATTACAAAACTTGTCAAGGCAAACAGCGATGTGGCATTTTTGGCAAAAGGTATACCTGAATTATAAAATGGTCGGCTCAGGTCTGTATCTGTGGCTTCATATCCCAACCACACCCATGTCAGTTTAGTGTCAAAAGTTACCATTTACCAAGGAGGAAAGTGAGTTGGTCCCCAAAGAAAAGGGGTTCTGTTTTTACCACTGGGAGAATGTAGTCTTCATTAGGCAAACAAAGAGGGTTTTGATGACATTGTAAACACATTTCACAAAAAAAGACCCCATCTGAGTTTCTTTTTAAAGAAACTGGAAAATATTAAAAAAGTTAATTGGAGGTCACTCAAATGACAATTAACCGGCAGGCCCAATTATCTTCTGACTACTGTGGGGCTTAGAGATGTTTTTATCTTTTATTTATGGCAGGAGTTTAAAATGTGGGCATGCCAACCCAAGGAGAGGCAGGCACAATATTAAATGACAGATTCCTCTATTTATATTTAAATAACCATCTGCATGAAATTATGCACAAATCATGAAATAATTCCTAGCAGAAATTACTGTTTAGAAAATAAAAAAAAAATCCAAGACGTTGTGTGCTTTTCATATTAAATCGCCCATTTCCAGAACATCACATACGTTTGCACAATGTAAAGATGCTGCATCGCAGGACCAATACAAATTGCTCACAATGTTAATGAAGATGGATGGGGAAGGCTGAAAAACATTCATTTATGAGCGCAAGAGAAAACGAAAGCAGCAATGTTCATAATCTCTGCCTTAATTTTTTTGCCTCGATAATATCCAACTGAACGATGGTAACCTGAATAATACAGCCCTTGGGGAGGTTTTGTGATACGTTTTTATTTTCGGTTTTGAATATGGCCTACTTTTTCCCATTTGGGGTAAAAATTCAGCAAGTGAAGTTTGGAGGCTTACAGCTAAGCTGGGAAAAAGAATCTCACCCTTTGAAGAACCACGAACAGGGTAGACCGACTATAAAATTTAAATAACCTTTAAAATCAAAAAGAAAAACAAATACTTCCTCATACTAAAAAGACTCCCTTTCCAACTATAAATGTGTTACTTTTCTCCCTCCCTCCCATCCCAGGTAAACCATTCACCCTTCCCAAAGCTCCTTAGCCAAGGAGCAGCTGTGCTTGAATCTATGAAGAGTAGGACATGCTCTAAGGGCAGGGAGATCTATGCCAGGACGACAGCATAAGGACCTCCCTTGGCCCATTGCAGTATACTACCCTTTGCCTAAATTGTAAGAGGTTGAGGAACGAGCATATGTATCAAGAAAGGAGGGGCCGCCCTTTACCGATCAGTGGAGGGACTTGATGCTGCCCCACCATGGCTTCATCTCCACCATCCCCACCAACTCCCTCTACTACCTTACATCCAGCTTCATCCCTCCTTGATATATCTAGACAATTATTGGACATCCCTTTGCTTTGAAGACAGTATCTTCATTTCCCAACATCCCTCAGAAGAGTGAAATCAAGGCACAGAGCCACTCAATCAGATATTTCAAAAGGCTGCCACTCCTCAGGACCCATGATAATTGAGTTCTACTCATTCAGTCATCCCTGTTCACTAATTTGTTTATTTCTTTGTTCAACAAATATTATATCTATGTGAGATATTGGGTGTGCCACTGTGGATAAGAAAGATACAATCCCTGTCACCACTCACCACAAAGCTGACAGACCCATGAGCGATACAAGATACTAAAGGTAAATAAAGGATACATAACCCAGACTAAGGAAGTCAAGGAAGGCTTCTCACAAGTACGAATCTAAGCTAAGACCTTAAGTGACTGAGCATCTATTTTGTGCAAGATACTGCACTGGATTCCGAGGGCTAAAAATAACTATGAGTTAGTCTTACCAGCTGATAGAAAGGGTACAAATAACGGCAAACAGATATAATTAGTGCCGTTAAGTAGGAACAACAAATGCTTAGGAGGAAGGATCTTTTCCAATTTAGAGGGCAGAAAAAGCTTCATGAACAAAATGTTTTTAATTTGGTCTTGAACAATGATTGGACATGAGTTCAGAAGTTGAGTCAAAAGCCAGGCAGTCAGGGTGAAGAGATATGAGCAAGGCTGCAGAGGTGAGAAATTCTGAGACAGGAATGGTTGTGCTTGCCTGGAGAGCAGAAAGAGCAGGAGGACATGTGCTTAAGAACCCTGGAGAAATGGACCATGTCTTTTGGAGGACTGGCTGTCCCAGGGAGGACACAATGACAGGCACTGCCCTCTGGGTGGTGTTCTACTAGCCCACCCTCACTGATGTCCTTGGAAGGGGCATGAGGTATACGTGCCCAGGGACCCCATGGGGCTTAGGACACACTATTCCTGCAAATAAAGAACAGCCAGGGCCAGGCACAGTTGCTCACGCCTATAGTCCCAGCACTTTGGGAGGCCAAGGCAGGTGGATCACCTGAGGTCGCGAGTTTGAGACCAGCCTGACCAACATGGAGAAACCTCATTTCTACTAAAAATACAAAATTAGCCAGGGGTGGTGGCACATACCTGTAATTCCAGCTACTCGGGAGGCTCAGGCAGGACAATCGCTCGAACTTGGGAGGCAGAGGTTGTGTCGAGCCAAGATTGTGCCATTGCACTTCAGCCTGGGCAATAAGAGCAAAACTCTGTCTCAAAAAAAGAAAAAAAGAACAACCAGGGGGCTGGATCATTTGGACCATTCACAAGTCCCCTGCCTAGGAACCAAGCCCTGAGGCACACAATAAGATATTATTGCAAAAGAACTTGAACGATGCATTGGGCACTCACTCTGTCCGGTTTCTGTACAGAGATGAAGAGACCCACATGGATATGGGGCTAACATTCAGTGAGGGAACAGCTGTGACCTATAAGAAATTATTTACAACATAATATAGAAATTGTTCAAAGGAGGTTTTTACAAGGTGCAAAAGGACAATGGAAGAAGGTGCCTGTGGGTAGGGTCTGGGGATTGTGGGGGTGGAGGACAGTAAAGAACAGACGGGTAACATAAATGCTAAGACTTGGAGGTGGAAATAAGTTTTCTGAGTCTACTAGGATATTCCTGACATAGAAAATAACATATCATGGAGGGATACCAGAACATAATTTGCTCACTAAACACACACATCTACACATACATACACACGTACAAACATACACACATGCGCATATACACAGCACTCTCTCCAGAATGGCTATGGTATTAAGGGTGTGGAGAGGCAATATTGAACACAAAGTCAGAAGCCAATGTTCTAGTTGTTTCTATGTCATGACATCTAGATCTTAGACGACGACAGCCATTGAAACTTTTTGAGCAAGTGGTGATGTGATAAAAAGAGGACAAGATGGAGGCAAGGAGTTGAGTGACGATGGTAATTCATCACCTAGCCTGGTTCCTCAATGGGCCATGTCTCACCTACTTAATAAACAGCATGTAGTAGCTATTCAGTAAATAGTTAAACTGAATGTCTTTAGGGGGTTCACAAATTAAGATGGAGAGGAAGAGAGAAAGATAAAAAAGCTATTCAGACATAGAATTGAGAGGACTTTGGATTTAAACGTATAAGTCAAGGACAGGGGAGTCCAAAGTCTAGGATTAGCCCAGGTATCTCCAGCTTTAGAGGGGAAGTGGAGTTGCCACAAGACAGGGACTAGAGGAAGAGAAGCAGGTTTGCACAGGGAAGAGTCCAGCCTTCAACATACTACATTTTGGATGGGCAAGTGGAAATAATGGCCGGAAACTCAGAAGGAGATCTGGACTAGAGGTATCATTTGGAAGTCACTGGTTTACAGCATTTGTTGAAGCCACAGATGTGGTTAAAGTTGCCCAGGGAGAACAGACAAAGTAAAAACACTTTTGAGAAAAGGCCCTAGACAGCACCAATGTTTAAGGGGTGGCTTCTGTGAAGAAATGGCTTAATCTTAGAGTTGAACACTGCAGGGACTAAAATAACTTGTGACTAGAGTCATAAGGCTCATGTTGACGTCTGCAAGAGTTTCAGACACCACAATAGTGTTATCTGGGTAAAACCACAGATCTTAAAATGCTAAATCTTTTCCAAAATTGAAATTGATGAAATATGAAACTAAGTTGTCATCACAGTTCATTTATAGGCTCCTGTAAGTTGAGGGCTTGGACTCTGCTCTTCACCTCTAGCTATACCAAGATGCTGTTGGTTTTCTAATATGCCATATCTCTGGGGCTCTTGCAGCTGGGTTTTTGTTGTTATTGTTGTTACCCTGGGATGCCCTCTCCTCATTACACCCTCGCATCCCTGCAACTCCCTACCCCCATTTGCTTAGTGGTGGCCATTTGTTTTCAACACCCATCTAAAGCACCCCATCTTTTGGGCATCCTTTATTCCTAAGCCCCAGCACACCCCCCCCCACCCCCACAAGACTTAGTTGCCTCTCCTCTGGGTTCCCCCTCTGGGCTCCCAAAGCACCCTGACACACTGAATAGCAATGATCGATTTTCTGGTCTGTTTCCTCTCCCAGATCATAGATAGGTAGATGCTTCTTGCCATGCCCATACACACAGTATGCACAACATACAATAACTGACATATACCAAGCATCTGCTAAACATTGTTGAAAGGTTACAAAAATGTGGATCTTCGACGGGGCGCGGTGGCTCACACCTGTAACCCCAGCACTTTGGGAGGCCATCTTGGCCAACATGGTGAAACCCCACCTCTACTAAAAATACAAAACTAGCCGGACTTGGTGGCGGGTGCCTGTAATCCCAGCTACTGGGAGGCTGAGGCAGAAGAATCGCTTGAACCCCGAAGGTGGAGCTTGCAGTGAGTGGGGATCGTGCCACCACACTCCATCCAGCCTGGGTGACAGAATGAGACTCCATCTCAAAAAAAAGAAGAAAGAAATAATGGATCTTCATTACCCTCCTTGCTTTCTTTCTGCCGCTTTTTTTTTTTTCCCACACATGTAGGTATCTTTCTGCCCCTTAATTTGTCTGGTTTTTAATTTGATAGAGATTGGGAAAGGAGTTTCAAAATTCCCTACCAACTTTGTCAACTTCTCCATCGATAACCTTTCTCCTTACCCGCTTTGCTGCGAGTCCAATCTCAGCTTGCGGGAACACCACACTCTTAATGCAACTCCCTTCTGGTCAGCAGTCCTGGACAGCACACACAGGAGAGTCTGGATATTATGTGTGTGGTATTTCAGAGAGAAGTGGTACATTTAGGGGAAGAAGTGGTATTTATTGTTGGCGAATAGGAAATTGGAGCTGACATAAAAAAGAACGTTAGGTGGAAAAGTCCCAGTGAGGAATCCAGGTCCGTCAGGGAATCTGCCTAGTCTTGGAATCATATGAAGATCCTGAGGCAAACATTCTCTTCTGTTGTGGTTTGTAGGTCATGAGTAGGCAATGGGGTGATGAAAGACAGCAAGGGGCTGGGGAGTAGTAAAAAGACGTAGAAGCAGCAGCAAAGTTGTTGGCTATCTCTGGTAGCATAAGTGGTAAATATGGCAATACTGGCTGGAGAGATCACAGGGGAGGGGCTACGTGTGTTGATTAAAACATCCTAGAGAGTTGGCTGGCCAGGGTGGGTCATGCCTGTAATCCCAGCACTTTGGGAGGCCAAGACAGATGGATCACAAGGTCAGGAGTTCGAGACTAGCCTAGTCAACATAGTGAAATCATGTCTTTACTAAAAATAGAAAAAATTAGCCGGGTGTGGTGGTGTGCACCTGTGGTCCCAGCTGCTGCGAAGGCTGAGGCAAGAGAATCGCTTGAACCTAGAAGGTGGAGGTTGCAGTGAGCCAAGATGGCACCATTGCACTCCAGCCCCAGTCTGGGTGACAGAGCAAGACTCTGTCTTTAAAAAAAAGCATCCTAGAGAGTCTCCAAAATGAAATTAGATATTTAAAGAGAATTGCCCTCTTCTGGATATTATGCTTTGACATCCTTTGTGGGAACTGTGGGACCTTTTCTGTTGGTGGGGAGATCCCCTCACACACATTCTAGTATTTTCTGCTCTCTAGGCACAACAGACTGTAATAGGTCTGGAAATCCCTGCTGTTGCCCAAAGCAGCCTGTCCCAGGGGAGACTGAGTGAGGTTATCTCAAGAGAAATCCAGCGTGAGCAAACTTACCTGTTTTCCAGTTTTTACCAAAGCTTGTTCTAAAAAAATAATAATGAGCGGCTTATCTTAACAGCCATGTGGGTCCTCAGTGGCCAGAGGAGAGTGATATTAGCAAGACAAATCTAATCAGTTAATATCAAGACAGCGGGAGGGAGGTGCATTCTAAGGAGAAGTAGGGCTGTAGAAAGGAGGTAATGCTTTCTGCAGCCATGGACAAGTTTCACAGCATCTGAAGACAAAATGGCTGGAGGCTTAGTCATTGTTTAAAAGCCATTCATCAAATTCCTTGTTTACTGTCAGCACAGTGAGTTGGGGGCTCTGTCACTTTAGCTGTTAATGGGACTAAACACTTATGCCAACAGATTAAGCCTTGCTGAAACATTAAGAAAATTGGCCCAAACAGAGTTTAGATGGATTGTTGTTTAGGGGCTGTTTCTTTTGGTGGTGGGAGGGGGGATGATTGTCCCAAGACAATGGCTTTTTGATACCAGTGGAATAGTGACAATTGTGTAAGAGTTACTGGTGGATTTTCTGCTAAAAGAAAGATTGTTAAAAAACCAAACATTTAATTTCAATCATTTGGACTGACTACACAGAATGCAGATGAGACTTTTTGAAATTAAAACTGACAAATGCATTGAAGCCTATTGCAAGTCTTAGAAAAGTTGTTTTTTTTTAAAGTTATAATAAATTTCCAGAAGAAATGAAAAATCACTACGCCTGTCATTGCAAAAGAATCCTGCAGACATCTAGGTGATATTGAAGGTGGAAAACTTTTCTTTGTTACACTGGTACCTTTTAAGATTTGTCAAACCCATTTCTTGTCGTTGAGAAGAGGAGCAGTCCTTGCACAGTAGATGTATTTAAATTCAAAAACAGTTTTTCAAGTCTTTCAGACACCATAACCCTCTTCATGTAAATTCATATATCTTTACTTGTCATGTCTTCTTAAGCAAGGATTTTTTTAAGGTGGCTTTTAAAATCTTTTTCCAAGAAAGAATCAAGAACAACTAAATGTTTCATTTTGATTCCAAGTCTTAAACTTAGTTTGGAAGGGGCTTTACATTAAAGAATTAGAACACTGATTATTTTTATAATCAGAAAAAATATTAAAGTCTTTCAGATTAAGATTTGGTGGGTCAAAATGGAATGGAAAGTTGATTTTGAATTTGGAAATAAAGAGTGTGTACTCTGTGATGGTTTTTGGGTATATGTGTCATGAAAAACACATGATTTGCATTTGTTTGCTAGAAAGAAGTAGATGCAATGATGAATGGCTATGTTATCTATCTCACTAGTTCTCCTTACATTTTCATCCTTGGCCAAGTTGCTTATTCCATATTTATTATCATGAATCACAAATTTCCTTTTGCTGGATACTTACTGGTAATTTTGATGAGTTCTTAAAAAAGATGGAAGGAAGGGTTAGAAAAGGAAGGAAGGAAGGAAGGAAGGAGGGAAGGAGAGAAGGAAGGAATGAATAAAGGAAGGAAGGAAAGAAGGAAGGAAGGAAGGAAGGGGAAAGAAAAGGGAAAAGAGAAGAAAAAAGAAATCTGCAGTGCTTTCTCTAAATGCTAATATTCAGAGAGGTGCTGAAATTTCTGTGATTCTAATGTCTTTGGCAACTTCAAACTTGACTTTGATTAACCATGCTAATAACCAGGGTACTTCTTTTTAGCTCTACTCCTGTCACTTTACCAGAACTGTAAAGACATGCTCATAATATTTGCTTTTCATCTAAATGAAGAAGGCAATGCTAAGCAAAAAAGTATTTAGCAGTGCATATAGGATTGAAGCGATGATAATCAGGGACCCTGGTAATTGAAGCTTTTGGGGAGGGGGAGAGAACCTTTCTTCTGGATCCTTCAGTCTGTTTAATAGGATAAAATTAGCTTGAGTGGTTTGGTGTTTGAAGAGGATGTGATGTAATTGGAAGTGCCTCCTGGGTTTGCTGCTGGACAAAGCAATCAGGTGGAGACACGGGAGGGCATGAGAAGCTCTGAAGTGCGCATCTCGGCTTCTGCCATCCTAATTAGCCTAAATTAGCTATGCCAGTTTTCTGCTCGCTTTTGAATTTCCCTGCTAATGCTACTTCTCAGGGCTGAAAGGAAAGAAGTATGAAATGCCCACCAAGCTCCTATCTAATAGACGATGACAGAGTCTAAAACTGGACAGTCAGGTTTTATTGTTAAGCTCTTAGAAAGTGAGTGACTCACAGGAAATACAAACGGGTATGCAGGGCACAAACCATAGGGACCGATGGATGCAGCCCCTGGTCGTGTGTCATGAGGAAGATTACAAAGCATCTGTCTGAAATGGATTATTTTGAGAATTTTCCACACATCCACTCTGAGGCCTCACCTGAGTATACTAATGTTGACTATTTAACTTGAGGTGAACTAGGTAGAACTTCTCACAGCAAACATGTTTCTTCTGAGATCAAATTTCAATGTCTGGGAGGGCCAAAGGAGGCATTTACGTGTGTGGGAGGTGCTGCCATTTTTAAATGTTTCGGTTCTGACCCCAATTAGTTACCTATAACTGTACAAGGAGATTTGCAGTACATTCAGAATAGTTTGCACAAACCTATTTTAATTGGAGGAGTATTTGGGTAGAAATAAATAATATCTCAACCTAAAAGTCACAGATTCTTTTTTTTTTTTTTTGGATTGCCAATGAGTAAAACAAAATTTAATGGTGTATATACCATATAATAAAAGTGAATGGGGGCTGAGTGCAGTGGCTCATGCCTGTAATTCCAGCACTTTGGGAGGCCGAAGCAGGCAGATCCCTTGAGGCCAGGAGTTTGAGAACAGCCTGGGCAGCCTGGCGAAATATCGTGTCTACCAAAAACACAAAAATTTTCCAAGCATGGTCGTGGTGCACATCTGTAGTCCCAGCTACTCGGGAGGCTGAGGCATGAGAATCACTTGAACCCAGAAGGTGGAGGTTGCAGTGAGCTGAGATTGCACCACTATTCTCTAGACTGGGAGTATATTATCATGAATCACATGATAATGTGACAGAGACTGTGTCTCAAAATAAAAATTAAAAAAAAGCAAATGGGAAATTATTTAGTTAGTCATTTTCTACAGTCATCCAACAAAAGCACAGTTTTCTACAAGTCCCTTGTCACTGGTCCTCAGAGAGAAACTTTCAGTTACTCCTGTACAGGTGTTCTGAGTACAAATGTCGTTGGGCTTTTCGTTTTAAATAAGTAAAGCCTGAACATCTAAAGCCAAATGTTCAAGATGAGTATCAGAAACACACACACACACACACACACACACACACACACACACACACACACTACAAAGAACTGTGTACCTTATTTTATGCATTTAATGTTATGTATCAAATGGTTATTGAGCCTTACAATGTGGATGGCTCTGTGCTAGGGGATGCCAGAAACCTCACTGGTATCTGTCAATGTTTCCCTATAGAAAATAGCCAATAAACACATTTAAAAAATTTTGTGAGAATAGCTAGAGAAAGCAGAGGTGGGTGGATCCAGGTTTTAGTGGATGTAAAACTTAAACAATTTGAGAGCCTTGTTAGGAAATATTGCTGTCCTCACCAACCTTGGAAGGCACCTGTGTAAGTTACAGGCTCCAAAGCTTCACTTTTACTAGCTTCAGAGCAAATCTCCTTCTGGCCAGGACAGCTGTCCTCAGGTGCACCTGCTGTCCTCCTGACATGCTCAGGAGGCCTGGTTCTTTGCTCTTCAGAGAAACATACTTCATGATTTCAAAATATTATCATTTTGCCATTTGGCTTGGTAACTCAGAGAGTGGCCAGCAGCAATTGCAGACTATACAATAGGCATGGTTTGGTTTGTGTCTGAAACATTAGCAAACAGATCATGTGAGACTGGGTGGTGCTCAGGTGGACACGTAGGATACCCTGCATTGTACTTTGCAATTTATTGTGGTGCAACACTGCACATAGGTCCTGATTGTTTGCTACAGCTCCTTGGGCCATTTCCAGGATCCCTTCACCCAGTGACTCTAGCTCTTAGCAATCGGGAACGGCATTGTTGAAAACTTTCCATTGTGAAATTCTGTTTGTAAAGTGCACAGAAGCCATGCGTTAAGATTACATATTGCTGTGAATGACTCACTAATTGTCAGACTTCAGTTTATTTAGGAGTTAGGTTTCTGTGACACAGCTCCTTCCATACCCCAATGCAAGATTTTTCTTTTCTTTTTGAGACAGTATTTTGCTTTGTCACCCAGGCTGGAGTGCAGTGGCACAATTATAGCTAACTGCAGCCTTGATCTCCTGGGCTCAAGAGATCCTCCTGCCTCTGCCTCCTGAATAGGTGGGACTACAGGCACACACCACAATTTCTGGCTAATTTTTAAATTTTTTATGGAGGCTGGATCTTTCTATGTTGCCCATGCTGGTCTCGAACTCCTGATCTCAAGTGATCCTCCCACCTCTGCCTCCCAAATTGCTGGGACTACAGGCATGAGACACCACACCTGGGCCCCCCAATGCAATATTTTCATTCCTATTTACACATAGTACAATACAATCTTAGTATTGGGCATCTAGAAAGGAAAGAAGTGTAAAGTCTCCATGAAGCTTTATGAAAACTACTAATTGACTTTGAGTTCCAATTCTAATAACTAAGTTTAATCTGAGGTTTGTGCATATCTTTTATGACACATCATTTCATTTAAATTGTTAGATCTTCACTTTCAGAAGTCCTAAGATAATGGTGTTTATTGGTTCAAAGCTACACACAATTGCACATTGTGAATTATTTAATGGCACCGAATTCTACCCTCATGAATGGTTAAAATGATCAATATTACGTGATGTCTATTTTACTGCAACTTTTAAAAAAAATTCAAAGACCTTTGTAGGGAATGACTGGGAGTGGGAGGAGCACCGCTCTGATGCCTCATACAAACTGTGGACTTGTTACTTAATTCATGTGCTGTTGTTTAAGCACTGTTTTTGTGAAAAGAAATTAGCAATGATGGTCATATAGTTCTGCAAGGAGAACATCCATGCATTCATTTGTTTAACAGAATTCCTAGGTGTGACAGGAACAGTTCTGGATGCTGGAAATATAGAAATGAACATAAAAGAAGTGGTTCTGCCTTCAGGAACTTCCAGACTAGTAAACCCAGTAAAGAAAAATAATAAGACCATTTCATAGAATGTTAAAGACTATGAAAAAATAGGTAAAACCACAATGAGATACTGCTTCCAGTCTACTGAGATGGCTACAATTTTTTAAAACAGGAAAACAACAAGTGTTGGTAATGATATGGGGAAAATTAGAACCCAAAAGAATGGAAAATAGAAACTTGAAGAGATACTCATATAACCATGTTCACAGCAGACTTTACTCACAATATCCAAAAAGTGGAAACAGCCCAAGTATCCATCAACAGATAAATGGGTAAACAAAATGTAGCAAACACACACAATGGAATAGCATTCAGCCATCAAGAAGAATGGAATTCTCAGGGCCTGCCGCACCATCATGAGCCTTGAAAACATTATGTTTAGTGAAGGCACAGAAGGACAAATATTGTTTGCTTCCAATATATGAGGTATCTGTAATAGTCAAACTCATAGAAGCAAAAATACAATCGTGGTTGCCAGGGTTTGTGAGGAAGACAAGAAAAAGGGCAGTTTTTGTTTAATGGGTACAGAGTTTATGTTGGAAATGATTTTTTAAATGGGTGGGGGGGTATAGATATTAATAGCAGTGATGGTTGCACGATATTGTGAATTATTTAATGCCACCAAATTCTACACTCACGAATGGTTAAAATGATCAATATTAAGTTATGCATATTTTAAACACAATTTAAAAAAAAAGTCAAGGATCTTGGTAGCAAAAGACTGGGAGGGGGAAGAGCACTTGCTAACACCCTAAGGTAGGAGCAAGCTTTTGAGGAAGCAGGAAGGCACGTGTCCCTGGAGCAGAGTGTAGAAGGGCCCTGCTGGCAGAGCTGACCGTAAAGCCAAAGCGTAGACTTCAGTGCCTCTCACCCGCACTGGCCCCTGAAAAGGAGCTGTACTGAATTTTCTATTTGCAATCTTTAATTCTCCTTAAAGAAGGGCCCTTATATTCTATAGACTTTAGTCTGCACAAAAACCTGGATCGGTTGTTGGGAGTAAATGATAGAAAATGAGACCTGAACATTAGCATTAGAGGAAGGTGGGTGTTCTTTTGTATATACTGTTGCTTTGGGAAATTAAATATATGTCTTTATTTATATTCTCACTCATTATCTTACTTATTCATTTGTTTAACAAACATGCATAAGGCCCCTAATGTTGTAGGACTTTTCCTTGGTTCAGGTAAAAAGTGTCCTTGTCACATGACCATGAGAGATTAGGCTCGCAGGCACTTTGAAGGGTGAGAAAAATGAAATTTACTGGGCAAAAAGAGAGAAAAAAAGGGGGGAAACGGGGACTCTCAGCAGAGAGAGACTCCTGTTACTATGGTCTTCCCGCCTTGCAAATTGAATCCCAAGTACCATGCCGGAAGAGGAGGGGCCAGGCGCCAACTTCCGGAGGTCCTACCCCGTTGCCCACTCCTCCCAGTGTGCAGGCTGATGAGAGGTTCTATGGGGACCCCTTTATGCTTGATTGTCTCACTGACATGCCTACCATACATTGAGCCTTGGAAGAGAGAGAGAAGATGCCCACAGCCCTAAGAAAAAAGAAACACCAAAACTATTATAAAGTTTAGAAACACTTCTAAATACTTAAATATTGAACTTGTCTCATCACCCCACTGGATTGTACATTTTGGAAAACGGGACCTCTGGAATCAGCACATTTTATAGCCACAAGGGACTTAAAATGTTGTTAAGTTGAACCTCTTATTTTACATTGAATATACACAGGCCCGGGGAAACTAGGAAACTCGTCTAAGGCCAAGGAAGTAATTTGTAAGACTCAAAAGTAGAAGGCAGTCCTGCCGGGCACGCAGGCTGGTCTTGTTCCGCAGTTCCATGCAGCCATATTGGCTTGGGCTCCTTCCAGGTTTTCTGCTTCCCTTTTATCCCATACACTGTCTAATCTAGTGTTCCAGACATCATGAGCATTCTGTAAACAGGAATTTGGCAGTGACGGTCATGTGTAGATAGAGTGACAGCTCTGTAATTTCTACCTGGGATGGTCTTCTGGATTGCCATCTGCATTTACTTAGCAACTGCCCTCACTTGGATAAAATGTCTGTTTGGGTGTCTTGGAGGAGACAGTTCTGATAGAGATCATGCTAAATTCGAGTCTTCCAAGCCCCCCACCTCATTGCCACCATTGGACAGATGACAAGGAATTGCTGGCTCATGCTTTTGCTGACTGCTGTACTTCTCTAACCCTTAATTTCCTCATTACTACATGGAGGTTGTTGTGAGAATTATGCAAGATAATATATGCTAAGATCTTAGCACAGCACTAGGCACATAGGCACACAGCACAGCACTTGGCACATAGTAAGTACATAATCAATATTAGCTTGTGTTATTAATGTTACTGTTATTCATGCTGAAAACAATCCCTATGGATTTCAGTGACGGATGCTTGTATTATGCTTATTTTTTTCTGTTTTGGAAAAAGGATCTGTCTTTGTCACCAGGGCTGGAGTGCAGTGACACCATCACAGATCACTGCAGGCTCAACTTCCCAGGTTCAAGCAATCCTCCCATCTCAGCCTCCAAAGAAGCTGGGACTACGGTGTACACTACCATGCCTGGCTAATTTTCATATTTTGATTTTTGCGGAGATGGGGGTTTTGTCATGTTACTCAAGCTGGTCTCAAACTACTGGGCTTAGGCACTCCTTCCAAGGCTTCAGCCTCCCAAAGTGCCTGGATTACAGGTGTAAGCCACTGCACCCAGCTCATTGTGGTCAATATTCTAAACCTAAGAAATTGAGATTGGGAATGTATTTCTCCAAAATCTAAGGGATATATACAAATGAAATACGATGTTAACTGATTGAGAAGCCTTACAAATAAATATTGGCCATCACTCTATCAACATTACCATTTAAAATATACTCAAAGTTGCATCACCCCAGCTCAAGAGTTATCCAAATAGTTAGAGTAATTGAAAACCACATTCTGTGGCTATCCTTATATAAATTGCTGTTTGCCTCAGGCTGTTTCCAAGGCTGTAAATACATCTTAAAGATGAAACACTGACAGAATAAGTGTACATTCAAGAAGCAGGATAATCAAGAAGGCTTGAAAATGATTAAGGTCTTACAGTCAAAACAAAAACCTGAAGCAAAGTTTGCAGTTCTCTCTTAAACACTGACAAATGTGTTTATTTCCAGGCATGTGGGCAAGTATATCATTGCTCACTCTACTAATTTGAACTTTTACCCAGTAAAAACTAAATACTTCTTGTCAGGCATTTATTTTTCTCCTGAACTGAAACAGACTTAGGTATATAGAATGCGTAAGATGGTAAACCTCATGGGAATATGGGAACTGCTTTGCTGTATTTCTTGAGAGGAGGAAAGTTGTGCTGACTCATATTACCTTCCTCGTAGGTTCACACAGCTCCTCAGTCTCCAAGTGTTTGCCCCTAGAGTAGAGGTGAAACTTGAGAAACACCCAGGCTGTTTGCAGTGGAGAAAACATCCATGGAAGTATTAGCCTGCATTGCTTCAAATCTTGACTGGGCTTGAGGAGACAATTAGAGACATTACGCAGAGTTGTCTGACATATCTGTGGCTTTTCTATTTTCAGATTTTTCCCTTTATTCATTTAAAACCTGGGATTCAATTTGCAGCACAGCACCAATCAGGATAAATTTCTTTTGCAAAAGCTACAGGTGGTTTCTCTTAAACATCAAGATAAGGTGTGAGTTACTTGAACACTTACCAGATTTGTAGGATGCAAGTTTATTGAGTAAGTAATTCAATAGAACCAGTTAATAAGTGACAGTCAGGAGGCAGGAATAGCAAAAGGTAGTGGCAAATTTCATTTTTTATTGTTTTTAGGTGATTTACACCTAATTTAGAACTTGCTTCTAAAGATGGCTTATGACTTAGAAGCAGTGAAAGGTTCTAATACATTAAGATATAAATTCGGCCAGGTGTGGTGGCTCATGCCTGTAATCCCAGCACTTTGGGAGGCTGAGGCAAGCGGATCATCTGAGGTCAGGAGTTTGAGACCAGCCTGGCCAACATGGTGAAACTCCATCTCTACAAAAAAAATACAAAAATTAGCCAGGTGTGGTGGTGGGCACCTGTAATCCCAGCTACTTGGGAGGCTGAGGCAGGAGAATCACTTGAACTCGGGAGGTAGAGGTTGCAATAAGCCAAGATCATGTCACTGCACTCCAGCCTGGGCCACAGAGTAAGAGTCCGTCTAAAAAAACAAAAGATATAAATTCATGGTGATCTCTATTATATCACCTTTTCTTACATTCTTTGCAGCGTTTATCGCCATCCTCCATAAACCCTTTAGTTTACCTGTGGGCAGGTTGGTTTATTGTCTGTCTCCCCATACTAGAAAGAAAGCTCCATGAAAAAGAGGAGCCTTGCATGTCTTGCTCACCATTATGGTCCCACCACGGACACAGCACCTGTGGGCACTCCGCAGATGTTTGCTGACTGAATCAGCCTGGGGGTCCACACTTGGAGTGAGGTTTATTTCATTGCTACAGTTCAAGAATGGAGTTCCTCCCACTTCCCCATTGCCAGGAAAAGAAAACAGTTAATGTATAAAATTTCACAATTTATAATTTTTCTCCTTTAAATTTCCCATGCCTTAGTTTTTTGCGACTTCCTAATCAGTTTGCAATTAACATATCGACAAGCAAGTAGCCACCTGATATTGTCAGGAAATTTGGAAACAGGCAGCTGCACTAAATTTAACAGGTTCTACAATTTAAAAATAGTTAAAATTAGAACTAGATTAAAAGTTTATATATATATTTAAAATAGTTTATGAAATATATATATATTTCTAGTTCTGGAGATGGATGGTGGTGTTAGTTGCACAATAATGTGAATATATTTAATGCCACTAAACTGTACATTTTAAAATTGTTAAAATGATGGATTTTATGTTACTCATAGTTCACCACAATTCTTTTAATGATTAAAAAAATATATAGCCAGTAACTACTGAGTAATCGAAATGTGGCTAGTGCAACGGAGGGACTTTTTAATGTTATTCAATTTTGATTAATTTTTATTTCAATCTAAATAACCACACGTGCCTAGCAGCTACTGTGTTGAATAGTATAGGGCTAAATGCCTGAAGAATTTCATTTAAATAATGCATTGTAGCATGCTAATTTTAAAAGTTATCATTTGAATAGATTTTCCCTTGCTTTTTGTTTTCTGACTTTTTGTTATGAAATTGTCAATCTTACATAAAAGTAGGGAGAATAGTATAATGAATATCCACTTGCTCATCATCTAGATTTAGCAATTGTTAATATTTTGTTATATTTGCCGTAGTAATTCTTGAGGTCCAACTACTCTAATTAGTTGAGGCCAAAGCTCTGGAACTGAAAAGGGCTTAGTCTGACATCCATCTCTGGACTCAAAACCAATTCCACTGTCACTGCCCTTCCCTATTGTTAACTAGTTACATTTTCATTTTCACATTTTCTAGGTAATAGTGCCAGAAATGCTAATAATATAATCAGTTATTTGTGAACACATTTATAACTTCTAAATTCATTTCAGATTTGAGCTGGGATTGTTTTGCTATTAGATTGTGACTTCTTTGGGTGGGTGGGTGCTAACAGTAAAAAGGCACCAGTCACTGAGTGTGTGACACCTAATTGACACACAGGTGTGACTCAGCAAGTACAGTCCAGATGCCAGATTAATTGGTTCTTTAAAATTTATATTCACATTTAATTTGGCCTGGAGGTATGGAGATAAAATAATGATAGCTGTAAGACACTGTGGCAAGATGCTTTAATATCATGATGCAGTTCTGGTTCTAAGCGTTACTGGAGAGCAGCTGAATTCTAGCGGTCACTCTTTTCCTTTGGGGCTGTCCATTCGCAAGGTCAGAAAGCTGGTTAATTGTGAGTCAAACTTGTGCAACTAAAATGGTGCAGGAAAAAAAGCACCATGTCCCAACAAAGCATCTAAAAAATGCAATTCCAGAACCACAGAGAAACATGCAACTTGACCCAGATTTCTATAATGAGTCTCCATATTTTTATATGGTTAGTATGGTCTCATGGAAGGAAAGTAGAAACAGTACCGTGGACAAACACAGGGCCCTGGCAAGACACTTCTTAGTTTCAGATCCTGGCATTTCCATTCACTGATTGTGGGCCTTAGCCAAGATACTTAAACTTTTTATAACTCAGTTTTCTCATCTCTAAAATGGAATTAATAATCACATTAAATGAGATACTTAGCAAGGTATGTTGCATGTAATGTGTGTTCAGTAATAAATTATGCAGCAAAACATAATAGTATTTACATTTTTAAATAGAATAATAGCTCTTGGAGGAAAATAACCAAATAGGAATGGTTTTATATTGTCTTTACAAGCACAGTCCTTATGATCTGAGGAAAATCACATTCCAGGAGGCTGGATATAGGAAGCAACATGGAAGGTCTCTATAGTTTTCTAGAAGCAGCCAAATGATGGATAATTCTGAAATCTAAAAAAACTCTGAAAACAAAAATATTCACAAGTTTTCAACAAAAATTTATTTGAAGGCAAAACCTAATCTGAATTCATATGAGACTATGTATGTCTTCTATTTTTTTTTTTTTTTAGAGAGAGATAGGATCTTGCTCTGTCTCCTAGGCTGGAGTGGAGTGGTGCAATCATAGCTCACTGTAACTTTGAATTTCTGGGCTCAAATGATCCTCCTTCTTCAGCCTCCTGAGTAGCTAGGACTACGGACACATACAACTTACCTGATTAATTATAAAAACTTTTTGTAGAGATGGGATCTCACTATGTTGCCCAGGCTGGTCTTGTTGCCCGGCCTCAAATGATTCTCCAGCGTCAGACTTCCAAAGCACTGGGATTACAGGTGTGAGCCACCACACCTGGCCTTATGGTCTTCATTTATCCCATTTAGGGTAAATACTGTTATAATTTGTTGCAGTTAATTATGAGATGCTGCCCCCATAAGAAGCAGTATATATATCATATCACCTTCAAAATACAAAAAAAAAATCTGAATTCCAAACCATATTTGGCTTCAAGGTTTGGGGTATGAAATTCTGGACCTCTACTCTGCTTACATTCCAAAAGAAACAGTATATACATCATACCACTTTCAAAATAGCCACAGAGAAACATGCATGGGTCCACGGCTAGCTACAGGGCACCTGGGAAATTAGGCCTTTATTCTGAGCAGCCAAGTGCACAGCAAAAAGTCTAGTATTATGGGATGGGAAAGATCAGACATTGAGGCCCAGCCAGTAGTCTCTGACACAATTTCACTCATTTTCTCCAGAGCTTTATCCTAAAACATCCTCAGAACCTCCAAGATGGAATCAGAATAAATAGGAACTGTCCATTTGGTCCTCTGTAAGTAGCCTAGACTGACTTCAAACAACCCAGTTCCAGCTTCAAAAGACCCTGCATGGTGGGTTACCCTTACTCCTGTGGAAAGTTATCTTGGCTTCTCAGGTGAATGTATAGCAGTTCACAATTCTTCCTCCTGCAGAACCACTTCAATCTCACAAATATTTCCTAGTCTCCCAGTAAATTCAGGACCAGACCCTTGGTTCCAGCTGGCCGGGGTACCTACTAATTGGGACCCTTCAAACAGACTGATTGCCAATGTCCCTTCAACTTTCCATGGCAGAAGAGTCAGGACATCCCATGAACATGTTCAAGAAACTTCTCAAAAGGAATATCCAGATTCAAACATTGTCTGTTTGAATTCATCAAACTCCATCAAATGCAAATTTTACTTCTCTCAAAAAAAGATAATTCAAATTCAACAAATTCAGCTCTGGCATAGAGATAGCATTGTGTTCTAGGAACCATGGAGAATAAAAGATGAGTGTTTTTTTCTGTTTATTGCAATTGGACACAAAAGGAGGAATTTTCGGTGAATGTTGAAAGAAGAAAAACAATTTAAAATTAGATGTTATTTTCAACTCAGAGGCTAGAGAACTTCAGGCTATGGTACATATTTTTAATAAGTGGGTGGGGTTGATATTATGAGAACCTAAAACCTGCCAGTTCTGAAGCCTAATTCCTAGTCATTGGCAAAATCTAATTTATCCTTGAATAAAGATGAAATGCTAGATGAGCGAAGAAGAGGTAGTCACAGACAATAACAAAACAAGATTCAGTCTCTGGCTTGGGTGCAGTAAACTGTAAATAGATCAATGTTTTATAGTTGTATGAGAGTTGCCTAGTTGGCCTCTGGAATCTTGCTTCATTTTATGCATTGCTTGTTGATTCTATAAGAATGTAGTTTTTTGAATGTCCTGTAGTTAATTTATCAAACAGGGATGCCAAACTTTAAGTATTCCATGGGTTCTTTTTAACTTTAAATGCAGTTTGTGTAACTGTTCCAAGTAGGTTTAAATCGATAAGTATTCTGGGGAGTGTCAATTTTATTCAGCGTAAAAGCTAAGTTAATGTAAATGGAAAAATAGACAGTACCGGCTGCATTTTCATACATTTTAATGGCTAGTTTCTATTGATTGCTGTGCCTCTTTTTGCAAGTAAAGGAAAAATCAGACATCACATTGTATATTACCTTGCAATGGAAAGTTACTTTGATCATACCTTACAAATGATCCATACTGATATTAGGTTTACAGTGTGGGGAGGAGGAGGAGAGTGAACTTAATTTGAATTTAGAAAGTCTCTAAATGATAATTGAATCACAAGTCTGGATTATAATTCTAGGAGCAACACTTGACTTGGTCAAAATCACTGTTATGAAGAGATGCAATTTTTACACCGTACTTCACATTGATTAAGTAATGTGTGAAAATGAAAAAAAAAAGTATTTGAATCTTAATCACAGTCATTTGCATGAAATAAAAGTCTGTGTCAAGGGAATGCACATTATAATAACTCCTGGGTGTTTTGGTTGCATCAGTGAGCAAAGAAGTTGTATGCATTTTTTTTCACGCTGATATACAAGAATTCCTTTTATATTTATTGTATCTTTGATTGTACAAAAATTTAGCAATACAGGACTTGGGTTGGTGAGAGACGACAACTGATTAACTACCTTAACAATAGCTGTAATTAAAACAGATGTTTGATAATGCATGCACTTGAATTAAACTGGGAACATTCAAAGGCAGGCAAGAGAAATAGGAATTTGATATGAACCTCATTCTCAGTAAGGCTCTCCATTAGATGGAAAGGTAATAAATGACAGAATGAACTTCAGAAAAATTCTGCCCATCTCTTTTCTACATATTTTTCTCCCTATTGTTGTATGCTTGGAATACTTGAAATATAGAAATCTAAGCTTCTTGCTTATGTGCCCCACCCCCAAATCATATCTGAGACTGGTCTTGAAATCTACAGATCCTATTTTTCTGCACAGGCAGCTATTAATAACTCCAACTTAGCCTCTCTGTTGAGAATCACTGGAGTACAAAGTGCCTTCAAACTCTGGAGCTAGACTCCCTCCTGCCTTCTTCAGACTCCCCAATAATGGAAATCATCTTTTAATAACCCAAAATCTCCTAGTTGGGTTGATATGCATTTCCTATGATGTTGAGTTAATTTTTTCACAATTCTATGGCCATCACTGCAAATAATGCCTGGAACATAGTAGAGTAGAGCTCAACACTTATTTTATGTTCTCTGTATTACATGAATGAGTCTGGCTTTATTGCATGAATGAGCCCCTGGAGGGAGAGAAGGGGCTAAAATGCGGGCGGTGGCAGGTCCAATACTCTCGTATTTGGAGAAGGTGCTCAGAGGTTATATCACCCACTGGGGTGGCTGAGTAACAGTCACATTTTGTGGGCACTGTCACTGGCTGCTCAAGCCCACAGGGCTAGGAGGGTACAGAAGCAAAGGTCATTTTAATCCTACATTCTGGAATGGGATTACTGGAATGTACAACTTTGGCTCTACCAGGTATAAGTAGGAATCATGCAAGGAACTTGAGCATAGAGTCAGTGTGTGGAGTTAGATTATTGATCCTCCAATATTCTTGTAAACATGTGGGTCCTGGATGCTACCAAAGAAACCTGATCAGCCTGAATACATGAGGAGTTAGAGTAGCCCATGGGAGAAAAAGAATAGGATTCGAACTGACCTTTTTTTCCTCACCAGAGGTTCAAAGGTAGTATGATAGATCTGATAAATCGAGTGGCTATGACAGGCCACATTGCAAGAACAGAGGTGCACCTAGGAGGACACTCACCACGCAAAAGGAGTTAGCAGGGGCTGATGACCGCTTTCAACCCCAGGACTTGAGTCAAGCTGATTACACACACAGTGTGCACGGGGTGCTAGAAACTCACACTAACATAGCACTAGGCACATGGTTAAAAAAAAAGTCCCGATGCTTGTAATGCAAAACAACCATCATGCTAAACAGTGATTTGGCACATAAGAAGGTGCCTTAATGGAGGGTAACGTTCCAGTCCTTTCATGCTGCTGTAAGAAAATACCAGAAACTGGGTTGCTCATAAACAACAGAAATGTATGCCTCACAGTTTTGGAGGTGGGAAGTCCAAGATCCAGGCACCTGCTGATTTGATGTCTGATGAGGGTCTGCTGTTTGGTTGATAGACGGCTGTCTTTTTGCTGTGTCCCTACATGGACGAAGGCACAAGGGAGCTCTCTGTGTCTCTTTTATAAGGGCACTAATCCCATTCATGAGTGCTCCCCCTCATGACCTAATCACCTCCCTAAGGCCCCATCTCCAGATGCCATCACCCTGGAGATCAGGTTTCAACATATGAATTTGGGAAGGACACAAACATTGAGTCTACAGTAGGAAACAAGGAGAAAAGGAACATCTTCCCTTCGAGGGATGAAACTGCTTGGCCTTGATGACTCAGTGGGGGCCTCTGTGGGAGCCAGCAGGTGCGGAGAGAGTGAGAGTGGAGGTAACAAAGATCTGAAGGATAATGTCAATTATATATGTGGCAAGAAAACCCAAAGGAAGGGACGGAGGGAAGAAGGAAGGAAGGAAGAAAGAAGGACAAAAGATAGATCTGGCTTCAATCAATGGAAAGAAATGCCAAAGACAAGGCCTTCATTCAAAAATGATGGCCTGGTTCACCCTGGAGTGGTAAGCAAAGTCCAAGTGCAGATTAAAAGCAGAAATGGACATTGCCCCAATGTGGCAAAAAGGCCTTGACCTGTAATACCAGATTGTCAACAAAAATCCTCGGAGTATATGTGTATAAGAGAGGGTGAGAGAGAAGAAGGTTTTCCCACTTCAGCTATTCAGGTCCTGTCCCTTTTCATCACTCCCTAGAGCTAGTTGGGAAAGAAGGAACAAAAAGCATTTAAGTACGTACATCCCAATCCCCAAGTTAATTTCACAAGAAAAAAACCTAACAAAGCCCGAGGAAATAAGGAAAATGAAAAGAATCTACCCAGGAAATTTAGGGGCAGATCACAGGCCAGAATATAAAACATTCCTGGGTTAAAAAGAGAAAAAAGTTGTGACCTATGCAATAATTATTATAAAAGCAGACAAGAAGGAAGGAAGGAAGGAAGGAAGGAAGGAAGGAAGGACGGACTTTTAAAGACATATAAAGGAGAGGTACATTGAAAAGAGAATAAGAATCAGGAGGAAATTTAATAAAGCAAATGGCTCACGCTTTAATATAATTAAAGAGAATGCAGGCTCTATGAAAGATGATGTCAAACGTAAAAAGGCAAGAAAATAATGAAATCTAAAGGACTCTGGCAGAGATAAAGGAGAAAATAATTTCATTGCAGAAATAATATATGATTTAGGCTAGGCATGATGGCTCACACCTGTAATTGCAACACTTTGGGAGGCCTAAGTGGGAGGATTGCTTGAACCCAGAAGTTTGAGGTTGCCTGGGCAAGATAGTGGGACATGGTCTCTACGAAAAATCTTATAACAAAAAAACCTGGTGTAGTGGTGCATGCCTGTAGTCCCCTACTCAGGAGGCTTAGGTGGGAGGCTCACTTGAGCCCAGGAGGTTGAGGCTGCAGTGAGCCATGATCCTGTCACTGCACTCCAACCTGGGTGACAGAATGAGACCCTGTCTCAAAAATATATATAATAGTCATAATAATAAATGATTTAGAAACCAAGTAAAATTGCAGAAAACTGGGTTTGTGATTTTTGTTGATAGACGAGAAAATCACACAGAATGAAGAGGAAAGGGGAAAAAAATGCACAAGAAGTTACAAAGAAGTTAGTAGATATGGAAGGAAGCCAACCTACTGACAAAATATAGATAATTGCTCTTCCTAACATCAAGGAAAAATATATTCAGATATAGCAGAGAAAAGTTTCTGATATCACAGAACAGCAGAATCTTCAGATTAAAATAATTAATATATCATCATTAATCCAAAGCATATTTCCTGCCAAAATTACTAAACTTCAAGGATAGAAAAAAAAATTCTCCTAGCACTCAGACAGATGAAACAAATCAAAAAAAAGGAAATATCACGCTGGCTTCAGACCACTCCATATCAACGATTGAGGCTGCAGGACAGGGGAGCAGTGACTGATGAATTTTGAGAGGAAAATCATGCGGCCCAGAGAAGTTGTCCAACATGTAAAGATAACAAAATTCTCAAGTGCATAAAGACTCAAGAGACATACTACCTATAACTTCTTCCTAAAAAAATCATTTGATGATATAATCTATCCAATTAAAAAACAACTCAAAATAAACTTGGAGATAAAGAAGCTTCGTCCTAAGGACTCCTTATGTGTCCTAAATAAATGTAAACACACTGAATGAAGTCTAAATAGTGCCGTTTATTACACCTAGGTAATTATCATATAAAGTAAATCTTTAAAATCTTCAAATAAAAGCTAAATTATATATATACTTTTTTAAAAATTTGAGACAGAGTCTTGCTCTGTCTCCCAGGTTGGAGTGCAGTGGTGTGATCTCCGCTCACTCTAACCTCCGCTTCCCAGGTTCAAGCAATTCTCCTGCCTTAGCCTCCTGAGTAGCTGGGACTACAGATGTGCACCACCACGCTAGGCTAATTTTTGCTATTTTTAATAGAGATGAGGTTTCACCATGTTGGCCAGGCTGGTCTCGAACTCCTGACCTCAAATGATCCACCCTCCTTAGCCTCCCAAAGTGCTGGGATTACAGATGTGAGCCACCGCACCCGGCACTAAATATTTTTAAAATAATAATGTATCCTATAGCTGTTAACAAAAACAGAAGGCTAAAGAAAAAGAGAATCTAAAAAGATGTGAAGTGGCTGGGTGCAATGGTTCACACCTGTAATCCAAGCACTTTGGGAAGCCAAAGCAGGAGTATCACTTGAAGCCAGGAGTTCAAGACCAGCATAAGGAACAAAGCAAGGCCCTATTTTAACAAAAAATTAAAAAATTATCTGGCGTGGTGGCATGTCCCTGTAGTCCCAGATACTCGGAGTCTGAGGTGGGAAGATTGCCTGAGCTCAGGAGTGCCAGGCCGCAGTGAGCTGTGAACTCACCACTGCACTCCCGCCTGGGAAAAAGAAAAAAAAAAGAAAAAAAAAGTAAACTTAGCAAATTTCCTCATCTTCAACAAGGGGATAAAAGACATTTTAATTTTTAAAATTGATAATTGAGAAATATAGACATATGTATATTATTACAAGTTGTAAAATTCACAGCTAATAGAATAAAAAACAATGTCTACATTGAATAATATAATGCTGGCAGGGCTGGTTGGAGGAGGGCTGAAGGGGTGGAAACACTGATTACTTACAGTAGGAGATCTTTTATCCAGAATTCCCGGGACTTAACCTGTTTGGATTAATGACAGTATACATATGTAAATTCCAAAAGAGCTGGGTAATCAAAGAACAAATTTTAGTACATAAATGTAGTATGTAATAAAGGAAATAGGTCAAGTTAAGAAATGATCTTTAAAAATGTATCTATTTTAAATATTTTTATTATAAATAATATAAATCTATCATGCCAAAGAATTGAATATTAAATTGCTTGTCATCATTTTGCACCAGTTTAAAACATCTGTGCTTACCTATAAAAGCTAGCATTGTGCACTATAAATATAAGAAATGTGTCTTACTTAATTCCTTTGTGAAATGCACCCACATTTCCTTAAAAATGTAGGGAAGGAGATAAGAATATAATGCAAGCATGTGAATATATAAAAGTTACATTCACCAGGAAATTCCGGTTGATCTTCACATAGTGGCAGAAATTATTCATTATCAGGATATGTTGTAACAACTTTTGCAAACCAGAAGAGAATAAATGAAATAACAAGTTCTCTTGGAAAGAGGTATCCACTTGCCCTTGCTAGTCATTTTTTTTTCAGATTTCTTTCTCAGAATGTACCTACAGAGCATATTCTGCTTAGTAACAAATCACCATTTTAAAATAAAATTTATGAAATCTTTTACAACACAGAACGACTAGAAACTATTTCTCATTTATCATAGCCTTTCTATCTTGCCTGCATTGTTTGGGTTGCACCACCGTAAGAGTGTGGTCTGGTAGAATAGTTCTGATTTTTAAATGTTTAGATCTCTACTCTTACAAAGACCAGTAGTAACAAAGAAGGCAGAAAGAAAGTATTAACCTCATAAAACATGTAATACAAAGACTGACATAAGATCAAACATTTGCTATAACAATAAATGTAAATGATATGAACACCCAAATAAACTTAAAGAAAGCAAACCCCAACTTTATGTAAAATATTAAACAATTCTTATCATCTATGCTAATATCAAAATCTGAGTAAAATGACCATTTCCTAAGATGATATAAACCTAAAAAGCTAGATTTTTTAAAAGTGATAACCTACGTAGCATCATAAACTGGTCAAGAAAATACTACTTAAAGGCCAGGACCAAATGGCTTTTCATGCACTGAAATAATCGAATCAATTAATTACATCAGAGTTTAAGGAAATAACTCTCACAAAGGCAGTACAGCAGTGATGCCAGAGGTTTGCCACAATGGCACAGAAAACAAACAAACAAAAACTACAAGCTAATCTGACTTATGGATAAGATGCAAAATACCAAATGGGGGTAATACCAGACTTCTGAGGAATTTCATAATATATATAACAATGTAAAATTTGCTAAGAGATTTTTACCATATAAATAGATCAGAAAATTTGAACCACAAGATGATTTCAATATTGCAAACAAAAGAAAAAAAAATCTTAACTTTTTAAAAGATCTTAATATAGTGGTAATAGAATAAAACTTTTTAAGCTACAGTTTGAAAACATATTTATCTGTGTATCACAAACTAACAGCCAGTACAGCACTTAATGGTGAAAAACTAGAAGTAGTCTCATTAAAGTCAGGAACAAGACAAGAGTACTTGTTATCACCACAGTTATTTAATGATTGTTCTGAAAGTGCTCACCAATGTAATTAGATGAGAGAATGAGATAAGAAGCATAAATATTGGGTAGGAAGAGACAGAAGTGTCATTATTTGCAGATTATAAAGATTATAGTTTTTAAAAACCCAAGTGAATCAACTGAAAAACTATTAGAAATTTAAGATAATTTAGTAGATTATCTGGTTAAAATATGAATATAGAGAACTGATAACTTTCTCATTTGCCTATAAGAACTGGTTACAAAGTTTAAACTTATGAAGTAGTTTCCCTTTCATTAAAAAAAAAAATAAAAACCAGAAATGTGTCTGCTTTATATTAAGGAATTTATAAAACCCTACAGCAAGCACATCATCCCCTTTAGGAGGCATGGTGGTTTATGCCTGTAATCCCAGCTGCTTGAGAGGCTACGGTGGGAGGACCACTTGAGCACAGCCCAGGAGTTTGAGAGGAGCCTGGGCAACATAGAGAAGTCCTATCTCAAAAACAAACAAACAAACAAAACGTACAGAAAATACTGATGAATGTGGAAAGAAAGACTTAAAATGTCATTACAGACTAAACTATATAGGCTGGGCACAGTGGCTCATGCCTGTAATCATAGCTCTTTGGGAGGCTGAGGCAAGCAGATCACTTGAGTTCAGGAGTTCAAGACCAACCTGGCCAATGTGGCAAAACTCCATTTTTACTGAAAATGCAAAAATCAGCCAAGCGTGGTGGTGGGCACATGCAATCCCAGCTACTTGGAAGGCTGATGGGGGACAATTGCTTGAACCTGGGAGACAGAAGTTGCAGTGAGTAGAGATTGTGCCACTGCACTCCTGCCTGGGCTATAGAGACCCTCAAAAAAGAAAGAGAGAGAAAGAAGGAAGGGAGGGAGGGAGGGAGGAAAGAAAGGAAAGAGAGAGAGAGGGAGAGAGAGAGGAAGGAAGGGAGGGAGGGAGGAAGGGAGGGAGGGAGGGAAAAGAAAAACAGCAAAACAGACCAAACTATAAATGTAATACAAAAACAAATTCCTGGCTGTTCATGGTGCCTCACACTTGTAATCCCAGCCCTTTGGGAGGCCCAAGGCAGGTGGATTGCTTGAGCCCAGGAGTTACCCAAGACCAGCTTGGGTAACATAGTGAGACCTCTATATTGAAAAATAAATAAATAAATGAAACAAAAACAAATTCCTACAGGCCTTTTTTGAGAAATCTGACAAAAATGATTCTAAAGTTTCTTTGTAGAATTAGCATATGAGAATAACCAAAGCAGAGCTGAGAAATAAGAATATTAGAAAATTAATTTTATTTAAAATATTTATTTATATTATAAATTTATAATATATAAATGAAATCTAAATTGGGAATTTAATTTTTATTAGGAATTAAAAGTGTGGTTGTGGTCCAGCAATAGATCAAGTAACAGAGCAGAAAATCCTAAAATAAATCCAAATTTACAAGGAAACTCACTGTATGAGAAGGATGAGCTCTCCCTGAATGGCAAGAAGATGAATCATTTCATAATTATATTGAGGCATTTGGCTCAAGCTAAATACATAGGGGTCATTGTGATAGTTCCTTTTTCCCCCATAAAAGCCCCTCCATCTATCTGCAAATCCTTCTGACTCAGCCTTCAAAACACGCTTTGAATCTGATCGCTTCTTGCCACCCGCACAGCAATCTGCCTCTTCAACTCCTGTGCGGATTTCTGCAGCTTCCGAATCAATGTCGTGGTTTTTCTCTTCCAACAATCTTTTGCACACTGCAGTCAGGTTGGTCTTTCAAAACCATAAATCAACTCATGCCATTCCCTTTCTCAAGTCTTCCCAATAGCATCCCATCACACTGAAGAAAGACATCCTACCTCCTTACAAGTGGGTAGACCCTCCCCACGTGCCTGGACCCTGCCTAGCTCTCTGACCTCATTACTTCCCTTTCACTCCGCTCTAGACACACCAGCCTTCTGGAAGCTCTCAGATCTTTGCAGTTTCTTTTCTCTCTGCCAGGGTGCTTCTCCTAGTTCGTCAGATGACTCACCCTTCACATCCTTCATGTTTAAATGTTCACTCCACAGACACCATGCCTTGCCATCCTGTCTAACGCACTACTTTCCTGTCACCCTCTGCCTCATCTTCGTTGCACGATCACTCCCCAGATTGTTCCTCAGATCCTTGTTTATCATCTCTCTCTCCCCCGCTAGATTGTAAGCTCTATGAGGAGAGGGACTCCATCTGTTTTGTTCACTAGTATAACCCAGTGCATAGCACAGTGCCTTGGGACATGGTAGGTACTTAATTAACATATGTTGAACAAATGAATTGCAGTGGGTATAGAGAAAAGGGGGCACAATCTGTAGTTATGGAGGAGGTAGCATTAATAGGACTTTGTGACTACCTATTACTTAGGACTTTGTGCCTACTTTCATTAATGGAGGAAGGAAGGGAGTCTGAACAAAGGGCCTGAGGATAATTCTAAGTTTCTGGACCAGATAACTAAAGAAATATTGCATCATTCTTATGTTGGGAAATTGAGAGCACGGTTATTCAGACTCTTTGCCCACTTATTAATTAGAGAAGTGGCTAAATTTTTACCAGTTTGATGAAGAATATGATGGGCAAAGCATAGTTTTAGAAAAACTTTCTACACTTCCTGTGCAATTTTTCTTTAAACCTAAAACTCCTATAAAAGACAAAGTCTATTAACATTTTTAAGAATAGGGCTATAACATTTACGTCCCAGTGTTGCTGAAGAAATTAAATAAAATGGTACTCACGAACATGCCTGGAACATAGGCAGTGCTCTCTAGTTTTCTGTCAGTCAAATGCCAGTGGCTTGGGTTCTCCCTTCCTTCTCCTCCCAAATCTCTTAATGGGGTTCATTTTCCTACTAGCGCTCACACCTAAAACTGTTCACATTCAATATCTGATCATCGTAATCAGTTTCCCCATAAATCCAGTTGGTTTTCAAATGCACATCTTAGTTGTTGTTTTTTTCCCATTACATCACTCCATTTTTTATTTTAATTTTAATTTTAATTTTTAGAGACAAGGTCTCACTCTGTCACTAAGACTGGAGTTCAGTGGCGCAATCGTAGCTCATTTACCCTCAAATTCCGGGGCTCAAGCAATCCTCCTACTTCAGCCTCGCAAGTAGTTAGGAATACAAGTGTTCACCAACATGCCTGCCTAATTTTTTAAAATTTTTAGTAAAGATGGGGGTCTCACTATATTGCCCAGGCAGTATTGAACTTCTGGCCTCGGTTGATGCTCCTGCCTCAGCCTCCCAAAGTGCCGGGATTACACACATGAGCTACCATGCTGGGCCTCTGTTTCTTTTTTTAACCATGATCTTCTCAAGTTATGTGTCCTTGAGGCAGCTGGGTGAGGGAGGTAGGAAGTGCGGGTCAGATTGTCTGCATTTATATCCCAGTGCTGCCATCTTGCACGGTGAGACTGTGAACAAAGCGATGAATCTTTCTCTGACTCAGTTTCTTTGTCTGTTCATTGGGAGTGATAAAAAATAATGTCTCCTTCACGTGTTTTTTTGACAATTAAATGAGATGTTACATGCAAAGCGCTTAGAACAGGAACAAGCACTTAGGAAAAAATTAACATTTTCCTAAATAGGCATTTAAATGTTGAAGCTTTCTTCCTTATTTCTGCAGCTTCCTAATTGATGTCCTGGTTTTTCTCTTCCAAGAATCTTCTCCATACTTCTCCAGGTTGGTCTTTCAAAAACATAAATCAACCAATGTCATTTCCTTTCTCAAGGCCTCTTGATAGCATCCCATCACGCTGAAGAGAAACGTCACACCTCCTTATAAGTGCATAGATCCTGGTAGCATGCCTGGCCCTTGCCTCGCTCTGCCCACAGCTACACCTGTGCTGTTGGGAAATAGATGTGTTCTTCCATCCACTTCCTGGGTAAACATTGTAATTTTTTTCAAGCAGACAGCAAAGATGTTGAGTGTGAGTTTTTCTGCTGGCGTCAGTCAGGTGAATGTTAGATTTGCCCAATGACTAGATCCACTCTTAGGATAAGATCATTGCCATCACTTAACCAGGTCTGCATTTTCAGCGTTTTATTAAGTAATGCAACACTCTTCTACATCTTGAAAATGTCTTGTAGCTGTTGTCTCTTTTTCGGGAAAGAAATAAGAATTTTTCTGATGGAGAGCAGGATTGCTTTTCTCTGTCCCTCTCTCACCTCCATACCTTGTCCATAGGCCCCTGAGCTCCCTGGAGTCCAATAGAAAGTGAGCTACATGAGAAAATACATGCTCATTATACTTACATTCAGCACGTCTAGATCAGTAGCTTCATCTGGGACTTAGACCCACAACGTTGGTGATGCAGACAGCCAGATATTTAGTCACATCAAAGCAATTTGCTAATTGCAGATGCCTCCTCTCTGTTTAATGTTTCATGTGTAAGATTAGGTGGTTGATTTAACTGGTTCGTAGTGCCTGTTTTATCTCATTAGCTATCTCTAAAGGAAATCAAATCATATTAAATATAGACAGAGGACATTAATTATCTGGAAAACATAATAGTATAACCTGTAAATGTGTATGAGAGAAATAATTCAAGTCACTGTTAATTTCCTAGTATTTTAAGTATATGAGAAGTTGTAAATACATACATGTTAATCTACAAAAGTATCCCACATGAGTTATGCATCTGTGCATGTTAATTACAATATTTTCACTCAACATATAATTATCAATTAAATTATATACATATTTTATTTTAGCATAGATGAATAGATAATCATTTATAAGTTAAACTAGGAGTTCTGAAGCTCCAGGTTATTCTCATGATGTTTTCCTCAACTCTTTTATCTTTTGTACATTTTCAACCATAATTCTAGCAAAACATGCAGATAGCTTTAGCACTGCTCCAACTATCTTTTGCCCTATGATCCTGGCCCAAGCTGTATTTCCATGGACTCTATCTGACCTTTTATTAATACCTGGCATAAGTATGCAATTGAAACATTTTTACCTGAGATCAAAGCAGCATGATCGTATTTGAGAGAAAAAATAGTCATAAAATTTCCAGAGAAAAAAGAATGTCACAAAATATGTTATATAAAAATCCCCTGTGATATTAGTATCCCTCTAAAGAGTGTTCAGCATAGTGAACCAGGTTCTTGCATAGATTTAGCCTCTAATAACGCCTAAAGCTTATATTATTTATACTACCACCCCACCAGTGTATAGATACCACGTTAGCCAATAAGGACTCCTTAGGGGATGTTTATCATGTCACTGAGCTCTCAATTCAGAGCCTTACCAAGCACATCAGCCACTGAGGATTATCGAGGAAAGAATTCTTCATTTAAGTGTTCCCCACTATCTTACATGATAGATTATAGCAATCTTTATATCATATTAATTTTGGAGTTTTTAAATCTCTGAAAATACGTGAAGACAAATACAAAAAAGAGTGCTATGAGACACTGTTCTCCCTCTGTCTGTTTCTCCACTCCTATCACTAAAGCGAGTGCTATGAGACACTGTTCTCCCTCTGTCTGTTTCTCCACTCCTATCACTAAAGCAGTGAGTTATTTCTACTAACTCTCAGAAAGTGAAGTTCTAGCCCGAGGGCTTGCATGCAGATTCAAGGGAATCACTTGTGTTTTCAGTCTTTATCTTAGCAATGGGCTCAGAACTATATGGGCATTCACAATGCCCTGGTCCAATAAGACCGATCTTTTCTACTTTGATACATGTTCTTGCCATAAGGATTAAGACACATTGCACAGATATTGATATTTTAAATCAATTTCTTAATAAGAGAAATGAGTATAAGTATATTCTCAGTGCTTATATCTTATAATAAATTTTTGCCATGCAACTAACATAGTTCACTTTTAGAAATCAGCGTACCTCAGAAACCACACTTTGATGAGGCCAGGTGCAGATCCCTTGATATATAAAGCATTATAATGTAATGATGCTCCAATCCACTTAATTACATAATGTTTTAAAGTAAGAAATTATAATAGCCACTGAACACTTTGTTCATTCAGAAAAGATCCACTCCCCGGAGTACAAAGGTAATGGCTATACTATAAAGTTGTCATTTCAGTGGAGTTTTACTTTCCACCCAAGGGACAGGGCATTCATCATGACCATCCTCCATGCCAAGCAATCATAGCAGCACTGATCACCTTTTGCTTGGGCCCCATATAATGCAACTATTCCAGTTGTGCCGTACCTGGCAAAGCAGATTCTGCAGACCCTAACCGCTTGTTAAGAGTAAAATACTTTCTTAAAAGCACGATAGCTGCATAACTCTCCCAGCCATTTTCTGCACCACGATTTTTCTCATTTTGCTTCCTTTGTGTTCCATTCAAGATTTTCCTGCGCTGAGACAATCTTTTACATTTTTTTCCTTCTTCTGCCTGCATCAAAGTTAGGACTTTGTTAGGGATGCTTTGCCATCGGCATCTGTTACCTCTTTTTCTTAGGGGCTAAGGAGGAGGCTGCTGTGTGGCTGAAAAAGACTCTCATTCAGTTTGGAATTGCCTCCCTTTGCTTTCCTGTCACACTGTCAAGCTCAATCAGAACGCAATGAAAGTGATACAGAGGCAAGGCTTTGCTGGCGAGACTTAGAACAAAGACAGCTCCACAGCCTAGTACAGATTTCACATCCAATTTAACTCTTTGGAAAAGGATTTCAGGAAATACATAGTCAAGAGTTGAAAAAATGGAGTTGGGTCTACTATAAAGGCTAAAAGTATTATCCTGGCTTAGATAAGCTACAAAGATAGGTTGATACTATTTTCTAGCATAAACCACATTAGCCGGCATTACACATTGAGCTTTCTTTACTCGTTAAGTTGCAAAGAGATTTGAGAGGAATTTAGCAGCTACATAAAATGACTCTTTCATGATTCTAGCTTTACCAGTCATTTTAGTCGTACAAGGTGCATGAATAGCAAGGACCTAAATCATGTTGTTTAACAAATCTGGTATTAGAGGGTTCGTCTCAGTTTACTTATTAAGAATTTAGTTGAGTAAAGGATTTTAGGACTCAGTTCTTTGTGTAGATGACAATGAACGGCCCAATACTTTTATTTTTTGGGGAAAACGTACGTCAGCTACACATGTTTTGAGCTGTGCTGCTGGGTCCATAACTAACGTATTGCACTGAATATATTTTTCTGTAGGAAGTAACTGTAAAGAAGGAAGTTCCCCAAGAAGGACTCGGGTTAGCGGTGACTTTCTTCAGTGGCCTCTACCATCACTTCCTTTCTGAAGCCTAGTTTCTACTTGTTCTCTGTCTCACAAGAGACTCGGTTTAATTCTCTGAATTTTTCAAATGGAAGTCATGACAAATTTGGTTTAATTCTCTAAGCTTTCAAACTTAGTCTATGATTCCACTTTGAAGAATCACGGCCCTCGTTTTCCCTTGATGGATGTGAAGCATACTGAAAACGGATTCACACAACACATAGAGTCTGGAACATTCTATACAGCAGCAGTAATGTTAATGAAATAGTGAAGAGAACTCATGCAGTTTAAATTAGCTATTTTATAAGCAATTCTTTAAAACCGTTATGGTCATAGATAGTGTCAAAAATGTCAATGTTTGGTACATAGACCAAAGGAGATATGTTTTCATGTTTGTGTACTTTATCTCATTGAAAATAGAAAACATTTAAGTAACCTCATGTACACTTATACACTCAGTGAGAGAAAGAGATTGACAGAGTCTGAAGTTAGTTTACATACACAGTTGCGTTTAAGGGGAGTACATTTCAAATAACTAGTACCATATCGTATTAAAGAAGATAACTCTTTGGAAAATTTTTCATGAACAAGAGATGATGAGAAGCAGCATATGATAGACAAAAACATTTCATCTCTGCATGCAATTATGGTACAAATTAGAAATGCTATTATGTTGGTGCTCCATAATTAAGTAAGCAATTAAAAACAAACAGTTCATTAACAAATTGTCATAGCTATGCCGACAAATGCCCAGTGAGGTCACGGTCACGGCAATTGCATGAGATGATGACTAAGTCTTCCCAAGAGCAAAAATACCCACCAACAGCAATGGTTCTATTACTAATGCATGTGTTATATAAAGAGCAATTTGGGCTGGCAAAACTAAAATAAACATTGCAAACAAATGTAGAGAGGAGGCAAGTTCTTTGCGGTAAGTTATTTACGCCATTTGTCAGAGTATCGTTGGAAACCAAAATGAAATTTTAGTTATATTCAAAAAATGAAAATAAAATCTTTCTTGATACTTAATATAGCTGTGGTAATTTTCTTATAAGTCTTTGGCTCGTTGGCTCAATTCGGTCTGTTTGCCATTGAGAAGCTTATGCTCTATCTTAATGAAGATAGCAACTAGAAATTAGCAGTTACCAGTGGTGGCTGTAAGATCTAGCTATTTGCATGGATTTTTTTTTAACGGCCATCGGTTCATAAGCATTTTCATTTTTTGAAAATGTTTCCCATTATTTCAGGAGAAACCATGTAGTGTCACATGAAAAAGTTATATCAATAATGAACAGGTTTGATAAATAAAATGCAGGGGGAAAAAAAGTGAAATGGTTAATCCCTGTACTAATTATTTGTACCATTTTCGTTAATACAAATTAAATGTTTCACTTGGTTAATGACAAGTTTGATCAAACAGTTCATAAACTGATGGATTGACTTTGAAATGAATTCAGGGGAAAAAAATGACATGATGTGGAGCTGGCAAGGGGCCGCCTCTAGTGGGAACAGATGCCCAACAAATTTGGCGAGTAGTTTTGTTCTCTTCTATCTGTTGCAGTTCACAATCCTAATGAATGTTATGTTTAAATAACATGAATAAAGATAAAGTGAAAATGAATTCAACTCCAGTTTGAGCAGCAGAATAAAAATGAGCAAACTGTATTATCTTCTGCCACCTAATCTGGGTTGAATTTCCTCTGTATCTTTTTTGTTTGTTGAAGAATCCTTTTCTTGAGTCTCCTTGGCCATTGACAAGGTCTTTTGAGATGAATATGAAAAGATAGATTTAAAGGTTAAGGCCAGGGTCAGATGGTTGCAGATGTTTTGTGAGAGATTGTTCGGTTCAGTTTGTGGTACTTCTCCTGACTAAGGTATTTCAAACAGGCAGACTCATGGCCAGCAACTGTCAATGAATGTTGTTTGTCTCACAATTGATCCATGCAAACACAAACACAGAGTAGAAAGAGTGTTTGTTTTTTCTTAGGCAGATATTTTTCCCCCAGCCCAAAGACTTTGTCTAAAACCAGAGAAGACGCTATTTTTATTTCTAGAAAGTAGGATATTTTAGGTTTGGCTCTTCAGATGATCTGCTGAGACCATTTTTCAGGGCACAAATAAATGGCACCATGTAACAGAAGTTGATTAGACTGTAAAAGGTTGCAACATTTTTGGAGACAAAGTGAAAGGAAGTAGAGCTTGGATATTGGAAAAAAAAAAAAGATAAATGAACTAGTTTCTTATCTCTTGACTTCAAATTCTAATTAACAGAAAATGTGAAAACAAAGGGACAAAAATTCATGAAAGTCATGCTGATTGCCATTGGGATATTTCATTATTTGATAGATTTAGATCATATCTCCCCATAAGGGAGGTTAGAATACATGGATGTGTGTGTATGTATAAAATTTGTATGTATATACACACAATATATATGTGTGAATCTGTTAAGATATGTGTGTATATACATTATATATACACATGAATATTTGCGTATGCAGTATACACACATATATACACATATACATATGTGTATGTATATAATATGTGTGTGTACACACATGCTCACACACACACATCCTCTTAGTCAGACAGCATTAGGTGAAAGGTATTTCCTCCAGGAATGTCTTAAGGGTTTTCACTTTAAGAATATTTATTTACTATCTCCATAAGTTTATAAATATGATTAAGACATTTCCATAGGCCATTTCCCATCCCTTCCCTTGAGTGTTTTAACATTTAAGTTATGAACATTGAGAGTCTATAGTTAATTGACTAAGGCCAATGGGATGGTGGTTCCTTTCCAATACATACAATTCAGAACCCACAAGATAGGGATGTTTTCTCCCTTAGCTCTTGTACAGACGGGTTTAATTAACATATATTTTGGAACATTCTATGTAAAAATACCTAGGATGTTGAAAAATACAAAGGACTATGAATTTTGTAGTCAACAAGCTGAGAGAAAGGTTTTATAGCTTTTACTTTCCTAACATCTATTCACTGCCAGTCATTCTTCACATTTATATTCCTCTGAATTTTATGCTGCATAATGCTACTGGGAAGACTGTGTTTATTATTCTGACATGATTCTTTGTGAAATAGGTGCTTGATAAGGATTATTTTTAAAAGACCAAAAGCCCCTCAAGTGATTACTCTCTCAAACTTCTTGTAAAGGAGGACAGATAGTGATCCTTGTCATCACCGAAGGCAAGTCTAGAATTTTCCAGTGTTTTAAATGCTTGCATGCTACACAATGTCATCAAAATATTTTTTTTGCTAAGATGAAAAATTAGATTTTTTTCTTCTACCTGAGGCCTGTTGCCTGTTGTTCTTTAGAACATTTAGTTACATTTCAAATAACACAGTAAATTTTCTGGTCATTCCTGTGTATTTGGATCACTGAAGAATGTAGAAGCTTATAAAAATTACAAATAAAATTATTTTTTATGCTGCTTCTTATTAAAAATGAAGGTGTTTGAAAATACGAATGGAAATTTAATTTTCAAACCTTCTTAATGGTATGGATACACACATAAAACATATGAAATATTTCCTATTAAATGGATTCAAGGATGTGTATTTCACTATTTCAAATTATACAATGAAATTATTATCTTTTTACACAATATTCTTCATTTCACTACCTCATCAAACTAAATTGTTTCATTATACAAGTTTTTAAGATTGGGATTTTGGTAGAGAGGTTTTTAGCTCCACAACTTTTGCACACAAGTCAAATGTTATTTGAAATATATATTTCTCTTTTTTGGGCTATTCCGAAAGCAGAAAAAAAGAAAAGGAACCGAAAAGAAAATCTCACAATGAAAACCATATAACAGTTATGGTTCTTGCAAGTGCTAGTTTAAAAAGCTTTATTTAAAACTTCCAGATATTTTTGTGATAAACAGAAATCAATATAATTTATTCATGTCACAGTTTTCTAAAGCATGTTTACTAGTTCTTTTCTAATTCATACCCTGCCATCATTCTGTTTTTATATATGTTCCTTTCAAAAGATTTGCCAAACATAAATAACAACAATTACAGAGCAGGATTATTTCTGAAGAAAAAAATTATCATCAGTTGTATTTTCATCAGCTATCCTATTAGACTTCATCATTAAGGAAAGTATTCAGGACGTCTAGTGGGTGAAGAGAGCAGAAGTGTGTTTTCATTTTGATATGATAGCTGCATTCAAGTTATTCTCCTCTTAACAATAGATTTTACCTAGCTTTATCTTCATAGGAAGCTGCTTTCAGTTGAAAAGCAGAAGTGAATAGAAGTGTCATGACATGGGATTAACAGTACAACCGGTTAGTAAATCAAATGTTTGAGGTGAAGAAAGTGGAATGTGACATGCATCAGCAGGATGGACTGGCAGGATTTTAGAGACAAGTGAAAAGAAAATTATTAATCATTGGTCAGTGCTCCTGATAGCTATACCATTTTGAAAACACATGGGCCATTTAACCAGTCAGTCACTGTGATGAATCTGAGTACATTAAGATGTTCCCAGCAATGTTGGTTCATATAGAAGTAATAATCATAGAAAAAACTAGTCCAAGTGCTGTTTCCAGATAATAAAAAAAAAAAAAGAAAATTTCACCCTAAGACTGAGAAAATGGCCAGTGTGGTTCACTTTTGAGATGGCAGTAAGTCTGCAAGAAACCTCATAGTGGGTTTACCTCACGGCACCCTTGTTATAGTCACTGACAAGCTTTTAAAAATAACCTTTTCAAATACTGCCAATTACATAGATTTAATATAGTACTCATAATTAAGATTTTAGAGTTTCAAGAGTGTTTGCCCAGTATTTTAAGCAGATATAAGCAAGTTATTTGGAACACTTAAAAATGCATGTTTCAGCAGGGTGCGGTGGCTCACGCCTGTAATCCCAGCACTTTGGGAGGCTGAGTGGGTGGATCACAAGGTCAGGAGATTGAGACCATCCTGGCTAACGTGGTGAAACCCCGTCTCTACTAAAAATACAAAAAATCAGCTGGGCTTGGTGGCGTCCACCTGTAGTCCCAGCTACTCAGGAGGCTGAGGCAGGAGAATTGCTTGAACCCAGGAGGCGGAAGTTGCAGTGAGCCAAGATCATGCACTGCACTCCAGCCTGGGTGACAGAGTGAGACTGTGTCTCAAAAAAAAAAAAAGCATGTTTCAGCACAATTATGAATTTCTTCTCTTCTTCTGGTAAGTAGCCTCACAAATAGGTAAAAACTTAAGTTAAAATTCATAATGCTTAAAGATTTATCTGAGTAGCTTGGGTGAGTAGCTAAAAGGTTAATTTAAAGACTTAGTAAAGAGTATTTCCCATCATCATCAGTGTCTTCACATGAAAAAATGTTTAAATTCTACATAGTCTGGCATTCGCTTCATAACTCCATATTTTTTGTTCTCCATTTTTTTCACAGCACAAGTTTCCTCGAAGAATAGAGTTAAAACTCTTACGTGCCTAATATTTACTTAAAACTTTGTCTAAAAAAAAAGAATTCACACAAAAAAAGCCTATTAAATATTCACACTTTAATATATGTTCCTTAGAAACAAATGTACAGTTAGATAACACATAAAGAATTATGAATGACTAATTATATTTTGCATATTTACAGCAAAGACAATTAGCAAATAGCTTTTATATGCAAAATAAATGAAAAAGTAATTAAGATGCACTAACCAGAGCAGTAATATCAAGTCTGTTGTCTTGTGATTCATTCCTAACAAACATAATAATTATGCATTCATTGTCATATAATTAAAACAGCTCTGTCCTTTAGAAAAATGGTTATTTACTGTATAATAACCTGAAGAGTGGCAGAAGTTCCTCATAATGGTGAGCAGGATAATTAAATATTTCTTCTTAGGAAATGCTCACCCAGTTTAGTTTATTACCATAAACTTCTAACAGCAAGCAGCTGTTCCTCAGGAAAGCCATGTGTTTTCTCTCTGGTCTGGGAAAGTTATTTTCCATTTTGTTCATTGGCTCTCATTTTGTTCCTTGCTGTTGGACTGGGCAAGGGTGCTCTTGAGGCACCCTTCACCTTCCTGAGGCTGGTCCTCCTGGAGGCTATCCCTGGCTGCAGAGGGCTGTGGGAAACAGCTTCAAGACCCAGTTCTGTGGCTAGATCTACTTTCGGTGATAAAAATGTATTACGTTTGCCTCTCTGCTGAAATGTATTCTCTTTCTGAAGATCTTCTAGGACTTTTTCATCACTAAGATAGACATAAATGTGCAAATAAGTAAATGAATACAGTAACATCCAGTGTTTATCAGTTAAGCAACGTGCATTTTAGAAATATAGCAATAAATTTCAAAATGATCAATACATTTGATATTTCAGCTAATTAAAGTGATATAACTGTCCTCTGCATTCCCCACAAATAGATCAGGGAAGTCATTTTGTTTCCCCAAAACTGAGAACATGTCAATATCTGTGCCCAGCAGTTGTACTATCGCCTCTTGCTCACTCCTGATATAAGCACAGCACCTACAGAAGTACATGATGTAATGCAATCAGAAATTACTCAAGCAGGAGATAGACATTATTTTGTGTGTATTTTGTGTGTTATCTTAATATTGATACTATGTCATCATGTATATATACTCAACAAAATGAGCTTATTTTTATAATAAAATCATGTGTCCAGTGTACTGGAGAATGCAAAGGTAACTGAGAAGATAAGCATTTGTTGCTGTGTTACTACTTGCTTTAAAAATATAATGGCAACTTTAAAAATTATTACATGTAAGATCTTAGATATTAGGGAAGGATAAATCTTAAGTAGAAAAAAGTATTGAATTATTAATTAAAATATTTCTTATTAAATGTATTTTATGTGAAATAATATATTTAAATTTTAAGACTTTTTTATTTTACATATTCCATAATTTTTAGTAACATTAAATGTAATTCTCAACCTCAGAGAGTAAGAAAATAAATGATTTGGGTTAGGGTTTAGCATTTGACTTTATTATATATTGACAACTAATTATTTCAGCAATTACTGAGCTACCATTCCTTTATTAAGTTCAGTAAACAAGTAGTAGACAGTAAGCACAACACATTGTCTTTTGTATAATTTTTTTCAAGAAGAATCTTTATTTTTTTCTTTTTTTTTTGATGTGTACTTTAAATTAAGAGTCATGTCCTTATTTGAAACAGTTTACTCAGAATCATTTAGATATTTTCTAAGTATTCTTCACTATAAGCTCCTTTTGGCATTCGATAAAATGAAAATGGACCAAGGAGATCCTTGAGAGAAAATACATATTCCTTATTCCTGTGTTACATTTGGAAGAATTTAAATAGACCTCAGAATACTGAAAAGAAATAATTGCCCTGAAGTAAAACTGGTTAGTATGTTATTAGAGATCCTCTATGCTAGCAACAGAATTTGGGGAAATAGAACGAAAATAGAACTTGAATTCATAGCAGGACATTCAGATAGAAAATTTGTTAGTAAAGGGTAGAAGAGACAAACAGCCCGATCTTAGACTCTGATGCAAAAATGGTGTAGAGTTACCCATTATTAGCACACCAGATATACCCAGAAACATAAGAGAAAATATTTTAGATTCTATCATTAATATTTTAAGAAATCCTAGTAATCTCAAATTAATTCTAAGTAGTCATGATGGGAAAAAATTATATCTTTACTTCTCCTTACGTGTCTATGGTTTAGTATTGTTTTCATTTTTTTGTTACTCGGGCAGCAGAAGAGGCAAGGAACACCACTGTTTTTTTTTTTTTCCAGCTCTTAGTTCTTATTAAAGGTTTTCATGTAACCATATATACATATGTATTTTATCTAATTTAAATTCCTACTAAGTATGTCAGTAATCTTCCATCTTGCAACTTTAAAGAATAGGGCTATTCACCATTATAGCAGGAATATCAGTTTATGTATCTGCAATGACAGATAGTAAAGATGATCAAACATTACACTAACTCTTAATAATGAGCTTATTTTTCTCTTCAAGGAACAAAGTTCATACAGGTGGGAAATGAAAAGGGCCAAAGGTGAGTGTATGCACCTGTTTGTGTGCCTCTTGTCATCCTTCCTTCCCAGAGTACATACTTCTCAGCAAAATGGGAGGTAGGAAGACTAAGCGTCAACTTTCAGATGATCCTCTTTGACCACATCATGAAACCTATAAAATTTACAATTCATTTTGTAGTTGCCATCTATACCCTTCAATCTGGAGTCTAGTCATCCACCTTGCATTAATTGTTTTACGTATGCATATCATGTGCACCCAGACGGACTAGCGAATGGAAGATACTGAGAGGCAGAGACAGCGCCTCTTTTTTGGTATAAATATTCCACACAGTACATGAGATGTGGCAGTTGCTTGATAAATGCTGTTGAATGGAGACTTCCATCACACATTCAACAGACACACACCAAAGGGTCTTTGCCCCTTATGAAAATAGCTTCAAAGAAGAAATATACTTCCATCTTTATGTTATTTATCTCCTACCCTGCTCTGCTTTCCTCTCCTATATACATTTTCAGTTTCCATGTATCTTACTAAAATACATATAACCTCAGCTATATATTTTGTTATGTTATGATGCATATGCAGTAGAGCCTCCATCAGTAGTTATGAAATGACTAATGGAAGGTGATTGAATGAACGAATGATAGAAATATGAGTGGAATGTGCATATGGAGAGTAGAAATACATCTGTCAGCAGATGTAAATGTCTGTTACTCTGCCTCAGCTCTGGCTTATGTGAAACTTAGTTTGGCCATCAATGTCATGGCAGTTTGAATGCTTACATACTAAGCCCATGAACCCTTCATACGTGTGTATTTTTTGAAATAAATGCTCTGTATTTAGGGATGGAAGATAAGGGGAAGATTGAAAAAATAACTGTTCTGCTGCTTCAGGTGCAAACCTTCCATTTGAAACTCCCTTTGGCTCTTAGGCCAGCCGGTGTTATGATTGTTGATGTAGAGGGTTCTCTGTTCTGAAGGGCTGAGGTAAACCTGTATGTACTACATACTTTGAATCACCATCATTCCCCTGTATGCAGTCCAAACAATTATACTGCAGAAAACGTTACTACAAAAAGGCCAAGCTAAATGGAAGTGTTTCACAATGTTAGTCTTATTACAGAAATTTATTTATAAAGACTTTCTTCCTTCTTTCCCAGGAACTTTACTAAAATGTAACATAAATATATGCATAACTCTTATATTTACCTATAAGTCTAATAAGCTAGGGCAGAAAAAAAGACTTTTATAAGGCTGGTATACAAAGGCAGATCAAAAAGAAAGATCCTAGGTAAAGGTAATGAAAATCATCTCAAAGTACATTATCCATTTCACAGTAAGACTTAGTAAGATAGATGAAGTTCTAGAACTCAGAAACATGAGCATTTTTGTTGCTTACAGCCTTCATTTCTAACTACTAGTTTTCACTGGATTCATGGATCTCCTAAGGAACGAATACGAGCACATGCACGGTAAAAGAAATTCCATTTATAAACTCCAAATGATGCCACATGATAGAAAATCGGCCTTAGAGTCAAGCTGGCCTAGAATGCTTGCGTGTAAGACAGATGAGTCCTAGAGATTACATAGAAAATCTTCACTGTCTTCTTTGCCCAGTAAGTCAACAAGCATCTTCTGAAGCCCCCACACCTTGGTGTCTTAAGACTCTCCTGAAAGTTTCGTTAATTTGGAAAACAACAGTCAAGTGAACTCCAGAAAAATCACTGTTCAAGTACAAACAAAAAGTGTCAAACTAGAATGCTGATATGAAATCGAGTTAATATACTGAAGTTAAACACAGACCTTTTAATTTTTTTTTAAATTTTACATGTGTGTTTGTTTTCGGTGGATGGAATCACTCTCAAACACAATTGGTGAATAACCCAGAGGGAGTGTAGGTGAGTTTCCCATTACCATTGCAGATGCTGTGGGCCTGTCCAGATTTAATAAGGGGCTCCATGTTGCATTGTCTCAAACTCCTTAAACATCTGGGTTCTGGGATTGACTCCTTCCTGTTCCTCATTTGTGTCCCACATCCAGGGGACATGGCAAAAAGAACCTGAATTCATCATGAGGAAGGAACCCATCGTAAGGAAGCAACCTATGAAAGCAGCCACCAGGCAAGGGGCATCTGAAGTGGGCATTGCAAGCATGTTCAAGAAAACACCTCTTCTGCCAGCGAGAAGCGCCCCTGCCCAGTGGAAGATGAATCAAATTCCACCATGTTTAATCTGGCTACGCCATATTTGGATAATAATCCTGAAATTCACATTGATGCTGAAGAAGTCGCTTCTTCAAAACTTTAAGACAACAATTAAGTATTCCATTGTCATGGCTCAATTAAATGGTTTGGCCTGAGAAAACTGGGGATTGTAAAGTGAGGATGGAATGTGCTTTGATCCTTTTTCCAGGGTTATTGTTTCATTAATAAATGAACATGTCATTTGTCTCACCAGAGGGAGCTCATGCCCTCCAGGCTTTTTTCCCTTTTTTGTTCAGGTTTTATAAAGATGAATTTCCAGTGCTCTGAAATACCATGGATTAGTAGTTAAGCCTGACAGCACTTCGGGGAGTAGCGAGCTTAAAGTGCCTCACACAGGTCTCCAAAGCACTTGTTTACTAATAGAGGAAATCAGCAACCGTCTGCAGCTGCTGATATCGCATTACCATTTGGAAAGACAGTAGCTGAGATAACAAATCACACAGTTTTAATAATTACTCCTGCATTCCCGTTTTTTGTTTCCTGCATAACTGTAAAGGCTGGATTTCTTCCAAATAAACAGATAAAAACAGTATGGAACTTTTATCTTTTAATGATAATGACAACACATCATGTTTCACTAAAAGTTTCCTGCTGAATTTTTTCTGATTTCTAGAGTTTCAATAAAATGTAATTATACTTTATAATTCCACTCTTTTAATCTTCACTTCAAAAACTATTCACAGTGAGCAAGTTTTCCAGGCACCGAGAGTAGGGGACAAACTGCTTGGACTTACCCATGTTGACTATCTCCTGCTTTCTGTCTTGGAGTAAACCTGTCATTGAAATTGCATCCTGTACATTGAGCTGCTTTGCATTCAAATTAATAGCTAGTTTAATTTGAATGTAAAATAGCTCCATTTACGCCATCATTTAAAAAAAAAAGAAGTAAGGCATTTGGCAATGAATGGATGTTTAAGATATGATACATTTGCAACATATTTTTAATCCCAAATTGAACTTTTATTAGGATGGGGACATTTTAATATCAATAGTTAAGTCATAAAAGAAGCCCTTTTAAAAATCTGCATAGTAAATATGTGCTTTAGGGGTCAAAACTACTCCATTGTACAGATACAGTACAGGGTTTAGTTCGTATGGTTGGTGCTGGGTATTTTCCGGCAAATCTGTGCATTGTTACATTTCTATAGTCCAAGAATGGCAATTGATTTTTAAAACACATGCTGCAACTTTATTTGCTCTGTAATTACATGGACTTTATTTGGAGGTCAGCGAAGGAACAACTAAATAGGAAAATGAAGTCTTCCTCCCTTGTGCAATGAAACCATAAAAGTTGGCAGACAGAAAGGAATGCTAAACTTTTTCCCAGAGCTCTGAGTTTGGTTTCCACTGGTCCATGTTCCATTGGGTGATTAGAGAAAGCTTTTTTAAAGCCTTACTTCAGAATGATCTTAATTGGTGCAAGGTTGAGCCCTTTCTAGGAGGGGAGGGAAAAGGTTGAATAGCCTTTTCAAGTCACATGAAAGTTTCTAGGATGAATGTACGATAATTAGATTAATAAGTAGCTTAATTTATCACAGCTGAGGATTTCAACAGCCACACATTAGAGCAAGAAAAAAAGATTAGTGTGATTCTAGTTGTAAAAAAAAAAAAAAAATTGTACTGAAACTTGATTAACCTTAAACACAAAGTGCCTTTCTTTCTGTCTAAATGTCTAACCAGGGGGAGGGGTGTGGAGTGGGCAAGATGGGGAGAGGACCTGAAATCGTCAAAAAAAGTCCTGTTTTATTCCTTTTTGTCTCCCAGTTAATGAGCGGTATCAGGATGCCTTGAACCAACTTTTCTTTTTACATTTCTTATCCTTAAATAATGGACTGACCATAAGCCTGCAGAATCTTAAATTATGTTGCCCACCCACATCATAGAGATCTGTCTTTTCTGATGTACAATTTGTCATAAACAGAGTTGCTCATCTCTGTTGAGAAAAAGAAAGGGAGTACAATTGGGAGGACACCATAATTTTGGTTAGTCTGCAACACGAACATTGAGGGTTAGCTTGTTGGATGACATCTCCAGTTATGTCAAGGCTGAAAAGTCTGAATTTAGACCCATGCCTTCGAAACTCATAAGTTGCCCAAATAAGGGCAGCAGTGAGTTGAGATGAACATTATTCATTGATAAAACATGCAAAATCAAGATGATTATTATAACAGCAAGAATAATTGGTTTCAACAAGGTTTAAAAAGTCAGATGAGAACTGACACTCAAAAAAAAAAAAAAAAACCAAAAGAACCCATCAATTCAAATTATCTTCCATTGGGATTCTTTTTTTCCATCTTCTTCACAAGTGCACAATAAAATATTTTGAGAAAAAGGAGAATCTGCTGGACCATCTGATGATCAGATCATCAGGGTGAGCTAATGTCAGATTTGATTAACTAACCTTAAACTTCCTGACTTCTGTCTGGCTAAAAACAAAACTGCAGTGTGGCGTGGAACAAAGCTGCTGGCATCAGCGTCGTTTTGCTATGGAAGACCCTGGAGCGTGAATCTCTGGTACCTGTCAACACTTAACAGTCATTGTGGTTGGGAGGCCGGCTAATGCGAGCCCAGCGGTGGAGCAGGGTTTTGGGCACTGCCCATGTGCCTTCATGGAAAAGGTGTGTGGCTGGATGTGGGCAGGCAGCTACGACACCCTCCAAGCGGAAGGGAAAAATCCAAAGCTGAAACACCAGACAACTTCAGGGACACCAATACTTGCACAACAAAAACTGTTGTATGTTTCTCTTCAGTCTCCAAAGCTTACATAGAAGCGTCCTGAAAGAAGTTTGGGTGTGGCCCGTGCATACAGTCCCACCTACAACATTGGGAAGTTACCTGTGGCCCAGCCAGAGCTGCGAAGGCAAGGCCAGCCTGTTTGATAAGTTCAGTAACTTGAAACAGCGCCAGAGGTGAATCTGTTTCCACTGCTAGAAAATCTTCTCTCAGAGCATAAGTCTTCTCTTCTGCTGGGATAAAAGGGACGCTTTCAATTTTTTAAAAAAATGATATAATGAAAACATTGTAGAGAAAATTTACTGTAGTTTAAAATGTTGCAATTTCCAAACATTAGTATAATTACAGACCCTGAATAAACTTGGAAAGCTAAGGCACACTGCAGCCAGCAGCCCGAACCTATAAGTATGCTTATAATCTAAAATGGATATCTCATTACTGGTTAACATTATTTATTTAGGGGGAGATATGACCTCTAATTTGCCTTTAAATGATTAATTTGGTGTTTAAATAAGTGTCTTTTACTTAATAATGTTTTCTTCAACCAATTCACTTATGTCAATAAACTCTTTGTTTAACCTTCTTAAAGGAAACATTTTCTCTGCTCCGAGGCAATTAATGAGCTATCAAATAAATAGGTACGGGAAAATGAACTAAAATTAAGGACTGCCCTAGACAGCCAAAATGCTTTCATCTGTGGAGTGGGTACTGTGGGTTCCTGTCAACTACGACACAGGAAGAATGTCAGTCCATTCCTTACCCTCCCGTGAGTCTCCTTTCTGTCTTTAGTTCACAGAGAAGGCAACTCTCACTATAGAACCTACCGAAAAGGTAACAGCCCATACACAATTAGAGGCACGTCTCTCAGCTGCTGGTTCTTTAAGTTTGATAAAAACAATGAGAAATCTTCAAGTTGGGAATGGGTTGCCACTTTTTCCTGGGAAATTAAGGGGGAATGAAAATATATGCAATACTAAAACAAAATATTAATATCAGTAATATCAGTGTTAATATCAAAGTGTCCAAAAGCATCTTCTGCAGTCTTGGGGCATAAAACGGGATCATGTATAACTCAGTTGCTTATTTTGCAGGTAATTTATTTTCAAATACCTTTTTTCCTGATAATTATATATGAAATTAAGATGAATTTGGCTTTTTTGTTAATTAATAGAACCAAAAGCTGCCAAATGTTGTTTAGCTCTCTGTAGCATGTATAAGCCTTTTTTTTTTTTAAACAGAAACGGGGTCTCACTGCATTGCCCAGGCTAGACTCAAACTCCTGGGCTCAAATGATCATCTTGCTTCAGCCTCCAAGGTAGCTGGGTTACAGATGTGTGCCACTGCGCCTGGCTAAAAAGCATTTTTTAAAAAAATTTGACTAATAATAACCATCAACATTATTTTAAAATTTGGATTTTTTTTCTAATAAAAGTAAATGAACCACCAAATTTGCTCATTCTCAAAAAAGGAGTGCTCTGAGTGTGGCAGTGACTGCCAGCCAGCCCCTCATACTCAACACCCCCCTTTTTTTATAGTCATAGACTTTTGACCTAGGGCACTCAGCCAACCAAAACATAGACGACACTTCCAAGCCTCCTTAACTGCTGACTGTAGTCATAAGACTAAGCTCTGGCAAAGGTGGAGCGAGTGAAAGTGTGTGCACAACCAACTGGCTGTATCCTTAAAAGGCAAGTCATCTTTTCCTCCTCTTCCTCTCTCATCACAATAAAAAGAGGCTTTAACGGTGTCCTGGAACAGAGCTGCCATCCCAGCTCAAACTTTCATGAGAGAGAGAAATAAGCTTCCATCTAAAGCTAAACCTTTATCCTAACTAATACACTGACATAAAAGCTGTCAAATCAATTCAAACTTTGTGCTGCAAGTGCCACACCCAGCTAGTTAATATGTCCTCTCTCTCTATCTATGAATATTAGTAGTTTCTGCTTTTTAGACTACTCTTCCTAAAATGCAGCTCTGATTGAGAATTATTCAGAAGCTTTTGGATAGTTCCCGTTTGTCTCCTGAATTAGGGACAGTCCCTAACATGACATTCACTATTCCCGTTTTTCCAGCCTTCGCTACTCAGAGTTCTCTTCCGCACACATCTCCCTACCTCTCCAGTCACACCAAATGGTGGCAATTTGGAGGCCATGTTTGTCCTTCCTCTTTGCCTGTACAAACCCTATCCACCCTGGTTTTTTTTTTTTAATATGTGTCTTTTTGTTTTGTATCGTTTTAAGGTGGGCTTTGAGCTGGGCATGGTGGTATGCACCTGTAGTCCCAGCTACTTGGGACGCTGAGGTGGGAGGATCATTTGAGCCCAGAAGTTCAAGGCTGCACTCCAGCCAGAGTGACAAAGCAAGCCCCAACCTCTAAAAAAAATTTCGTTTAATTAAAAATAATTAGGGCTTTGGAGTCGAATAGGCCCAGTTGGAAGCGATGCTTGGTCACTGCTGGTTCCCCTCACTATTACACCCCGCGTGATACCCCTAACGTTCCCTCACAGCACTTCCCACAGACTGCTGATGCACATTTGATTACCATATGCTCCCCCATTAGATCACACACTCCACATGGGCAGGGATGATGTCTATTTTGTCTCAGCATTTTCTCTCTGAGGGTAGCATAATGCCTAGCATTTGATAGGTTATCTAAATATTTATTGAGTGAATGAACAAACATCTCTAAATCTATTTTCTATCTATTAAATGAGTTAATAATACCTCATTCACAGGGTTGTAATGAAATGAGATAATGTGTGTCAAATGATGAGGATGCATAAGTACCAAATAAATAGGAGGCAATATTGTGCAGTGACTCACTACACAAACTTTGGAGTTAGACCTACCTGGTATGGCTTCAGCCATGTATTCGTTATATGATACTGGACAAGTTATCTTTTATAAGGCTCCATTTCTTCCTCTATAAAACTGATCATAAATGTATCTGGTATCATTGCTGAATATATTAAATTTGACGAGCTATGTGCTTACCGTAGTGTTGTTACCTAACAGGCATCTGGTAATGGGATCTATTGCAATCCGTCACTCATCTGACCACCCATTTGTTGATTCAACAGATTTTTATCGCCTACATACTATGTATCACATACTGAGCTTTGCGCTGGGAATATAATGGGGAACAAATCGAAGGGGGCCATAGGATACACCTCATGGAATCTAAAGCCTAGACCATCAAATAAATAAACAGGCCAATAAATATATAAGAACTAATTGTGCATAACTGCTAAGAAAGAAAGGAACAGAGTGCTGTGAGAGGAGGGATTTGTTGAATCAGCTATTCTCCATGACCCAGCTCGGATGCCAGCAGCTCCATGAATCCTGTCTTTGTCCTTTCCCATTCTCTCCTAATCATGTGGTCTTTCCTATTTTTTCAAACCATATTATACTTTTATGATGATATTTGTTTTATGCCATCATAACGGCAGCTAATATTAGCTACTCTTGCTAATCTAATTTAAGCCCTTGTCTAACCTTTAGCATCTGGACTACACACTTCTTGAAGCTTGGACTATGTCTTACCTGCCTCTGTTGTACCTATAGGATCCAGCAGGGCTCCTGGAACAAGCTAAAGCTCCAGGAGTATTTGTGAAATAGAAAGAAATTTTACACTCTTCTTTGACTTTTGACCATGAAAAACTTACTCTGTAATATGAATGTGGAATAAACCTTTCTCACATTCATATTAGGCTATTTCTTTAGATAGTGAATTTTTATTCATTAATGTCTTTCACGTAGTATAGATGATGAATAAATCAGGAGCAAGTTAAAATAGACTTTTAATCAAGAAAAGGGTCTAACATCCTATGACAAGAGGGATTCTTGGAAGAACCTGGACTAAAAGCCCTACACCAACATCTGGAGATATTATTTTCTGCTACATTTGGAAGTACCTTCCCAACATAAGATCCTGCTGCTGCTTGTCTCATGATCTCGTCAAAAAGAATGGTCAGCTGGGTGCAGTGGCTCACATCTGTGGTTCCAGCTACTCACGAGGCTGAAGCAGGAAGATCATGTGAGTCCAGAAGTTTGAGACCAGCCTGGGCAACATAGCAAGACCTTGTCTCTACAAAAAAATTAAAATATTAGACAGGGTGTGGTAGTGTGTGCCGGTAGTCCTGATTACTCTGGAGGTTAACATTGACAGAGGTGGATAGCTTGAGTCCAGCAGTGCAAGATCAGCCTGGACAACATAGTAAGACCCCATCTCAGGAAAAAAAGGTCATCATTACAACACAAAGCATCTTTTTTTTAAAAAAAAAACAAAAAAAAAACAGGGCGTCACTTTGTAGCCCAGGCTGGAGTGCACTGGCATGATCTTGGCTCACTGTGACATCCACCTCCCAGGTTCAAGCAATTCTTGTGCCTCAGCCTCCTAAGAAGCTGGGATTGCAGGTGCCCGTCACCACACCTGGTTAATTTTTGTATTTTTAGTAGAGATGGGGTTTCACCACGTTGTTCAGGCTGGTCTTGAACTCCTGACTCAAATGATCCACTTCCCTTGGCCTCTCAAAGTGCTGGGATTACAGGCGTAAGCTACCGTGCCCAGCCAACGAAGAGCATCTTAATGGCTCTTTCTGGCAGCACAAACCCTTTACTGGAAGGAAAACATTTAGGTTACACCCAGATTGAAAGTAAACAATACAGTAAAGAAAATGTATCAGCTCACATAACTGAAAAACCCAGAGATAAAGGTACCTTAGATGAGACTTTATCCAATGTCTCCAAGCTATCCCCAAAACCTGAGTTCTTTCATTTCTTCCCGTCAGCTTCATCCTAAAGCTGGCTCTACTCCTACTCCCAAGATGGCTGCTCACAGCTCCTGGATTCATATACTTTCTTTTTTTGTGGTAGAGAGAGCTACTTTGTTTCAGCATTCCCAGAAAAGCCTTTACAATCTCTGGTCTGCTCACTTCACACATCTACCCTTGATTCTATTGCTCTGGTCAAGGGGATAGGATGTGATGATTGGCTTGGCCTATGCCGTCTATTCTACCCCGAAATGGCATGCAGTGAGGTCAGCTTCAACAAAATTTTGTTGATCCACAAAAGAAAACTAGGGGCTGCTAGGAAAAGGGAAGAAGGAAATAGATGCTGGCAAGACATCTACTGAATGCTGAATCTACAGTCTTGGTCAGCCTCAGTCTGTGAAGCCCACCTATTCAGGTGGGTAGGATCACTCATTCGTATTAGTCAGAGAAAAGAACAGCATGGACTTTTTCCATCTCTTCTGAAAATGGCATCATACTCTGAAAATAAAAACAAGCTTTGCTTTGGTATTTGTTCTGCTCACAGGAAACGTGTTATGGTCTAACAGAGTTGGCACTTTTAAATAAAATTATTTCTATTCTAAAACGATGAAATCCTTATGAATAAGTGGAAGGCGAGGGACAATATATACAGTCTTAAGTGTTAAATTTCCTAGTAGAATGTTGACATTTTATCTCATGTTCAAGGGAAAATATCTTGAGAGGACTTTAGAGAGAAGACTGTCATTTGTTTCCACTAATTTTGAGCAGGTGAGAGCTGCTGGAGAATCTACTCAATATTTCCTATTATCTTTCTCTTTTTCCCCTTACTCTGTTCCTCTTTCAGACCGACCCTGTGTGCGCGCGCGCGTGCACACACACACACACACACACACACACACAGACTTCTTTCTTTTTCTGCCCTTTTCCTCTATTTCTTTTTCCTCTACCCCCTCTCATTCTTCCTTCCCTCCATCGAATACCCTGTAGTCTTTTTTTCTTCTCTCTCTTCTCTCTCGTGTTTTTCACTCTTCCTCTTCCAATGGGTCCCAAGAGGCGGATTCATTTAGTACGAGAAAAAAGTTATTTTTTCTTCACCAATATCATGACAACAAGTGCAAAACTCATGACCATGATTTAGGTCTGCTTTGGGGAGAACTACTCCTACTCCTCTGTGGCCTCCAAGATGCATCAGAGGACAAAGTTTGAGCCGTCTGGTAACAAATTCGCCAGTTTTACCAAAACGTTTTGTGTTAGCTATTAAAGGAGAGAAACTCCAATCTGTTTACTGGTGAGCTCTACAGTCTAACTCTTATCTCCCTAATCCTCACACTACCCGTGAGAGCTAAGAAGGCAGCTTAGTTTTCTCACTCCCATTTCAGAGTCTCGAAGAACCAGTAAGTGCAGGCACTAACAGTGTGATAGAATGACCAGATTTTTAGACTTAAGGTATTATTGTCTTTACTTCTAGCTGATTTTTCAACTCTGACATTTTCTCAGGGTAGCATGAAATCTCTTTCCCAAATAACTTTATCCATTAACCATTAGAGTTATCAAGAAGGATGGCTCACAAACAAGAGACAATGACATTAAAGTCAATAAGATGCAGTAACTCATGCTTATAATGTAAAGGCATTATGCTATGGGGTCAGCCTAAGCCAAATAGAGCCCTCAAATAAATAAAGGAAATTCATTGCATATTTCCTAAGGGGACCTGCTACTATAAAAATGTTTTGATTTGAAGTTTTAAAATAGCTGTATGTAGTTATCAAATGCCCTGGCATGAGGGATAGCTCTGAGAAGATTAATGCCTGAAGTTCTTGTAAGATAAATAGTGTAAAAGTCTTGACCAATGTTTTCAAAATATATGCATAATCACTTATGGTGAAGAAAAAAAATCTGTTCCTGGAAAGATAATTTAATACGTAGAGCTTGCTTACCAAAGATGGGAGATTAATGACTTGCGTTGTTTTTCTATGTAGTTTTAGGTAGTGTTCTCAAGATGATAGACAAACATGCTATTTTCTGGTAGTGAAGGATTTGCATACAATCATCAGCTAATGTTCTTCAGGTTTTTGTTTTGTTTTGCAATTCTGCATCGCTATGGTGCCATTTGCACTAATGGGAGGATCACTATTGTAGTAAAGTCAACATTTAACAAACGCATATTGAATACTTGCTTATTTGTCAACATGCTGTACGTCTGGCGCTGAGCCAATATAGTTCTTGTCCTCAAAGATCTCACAGTTTCATGAAGAAAAAAAAAACATTGATTTAAATAAGAACGATTAGCTAATCTCTCTATTATAGGAATGTGCAATATACGAGGGGGATGGAAGAGGGGAGTTAAGGTTCTGTGATGAAGCATGGGAAGACTTCATAGAGAAGGTAGCTTTTGAGACGGAACTTGAAGAGTGAATAAGAACAAAGAAAAGTGAAGGAACTGCTGCTCCAACAGTGAGAGTATCACAGGCCAAGACGTGGAGGTGTGGTACAATGTGCGCTACATAAGGAACCACCAGTAGTTTATTATTGCTGGAAAATAAAATATGAGAGTAGTGAGAGAAGATGAGCTACCATCAGGAATCTGTAGACGAATCACAGAAATTCATTTTATGCCATGCTTAAGAATGTAGTTTTTATTCCATAGGCCATAGAGCGTCATTGATGAATTTTATGTAACATCATCAGCTTTGATTAGAAAGTGTAGAAAATAAATGGGGAGAGAACATCTTAGAAGCAGAAAAAATAGTCACTAAGCTACTGCAGTATTCCAGGTAAGGGATACTGAAAATCTGAACCATTCTAATGTACAGAGGTAGTAGAGCTAGAATAGAGGAGAAAGACGTTAAGTTATATTTAGGAAATAGAATCAACAGTAGCTATTGATTGATTAGATGTGAGTAGAAAGGAAAGAGAAAAAAATCTTTAAAATAACTCTCAGGATTTTTGCTTGGGCAATGGGGTAGATGGAAGGTTGTATCACTCATTGTAATAAGAAAAATGGAAAAAGCGGTGAGTTTGGGGAGTAGTTAGTAATTTTGAAACATTTTCAGCTTGAGATCCATTAGAGATATCCAAGTGGAGTTGTCTGACAGGCAAGACTCTTCTTTCCAGACTCAAAAAGAAGTCTGAGCTAGAGATATTATTGAAGCTTTGAATGTGAATGCCAGAGGGAATGTTTACAGTAAGACATGAAGAGGATTGAACATAGAATCTTAGAGAACCCCACCATTTAAAGGTCAGAAAGACAGCCAGAGAAATCAGGTAAGAGAGAGAAATAAAAGGTATCCAAATAGGAAGAGAGGAAATCAAACTATCTCTCTTTGCAGATGATAGGATTCTATACCCGGAAATCCCATAGTCTCTGCCCAAAGGCTCCCAGATCTGATAAACAACTTGAGCAAAGTTTCAGGATACAAAATCAATGTACCTGAATCAGTAGCATATCTATACACCAGTAAAGTCCAAGCTGAGAGCCAAATCAAGAATGCAATCTCACTCATAATAGCCACAAAAAGAGTAAAACATCTAGAAATACAGCCAACAAGGAAGCTGAAAGATCTCTACAAAGAGAATTACAAAAAAACTGCTGAAAGAAATCAGAGACAACACAAACAAATGGAAAAACATTCCATGGTTGTAGATAGGAATAATCAATATTGTTAAAATGACCATACGCCCAAACTAATTTACAGACTCAATGCTATTCCTATCAAACTACCAACAACATTTTTTACAGAATTAGAAAAACCTATACTAAAATTTATATGGAACCAAAAAAGAGCCTGACTAGCCAAAGTAATCTTAAGCAAAAAGCACAAAGCCAGAGGCATCACATTACCTGACTTCAAGCAATACAAGGCTGCAGTAACTAAAACATCATGGTACTGATACAAATACAGACACATAGACCAATGGAACAGAGTAGAGAACCCAGAAATAAAGCCACACGTCTACAACCATCTGATCTTTAACAAAGTCAGTAATAACAAGCAATGGAGAAAGACTCTCCGTTAATAAACAGTGCTGAGATAACTGGCTTGCCATATGCAGAAGATTGAAACTTGACCCCTTTCTTTCACCATGTAGAAAAATAAACCCAAATACCATTTGACCCGGCAATCCCATTACTGGGTGTATACCCAAAAGAATAGAAATCATTCTATTATAAAGATACATGCACACGTATGTTCTTTGCAGCACTATTCACAATAGCAAAGACATGGAATCAGCCCAAAGTCCCATCAATGATAGACTAGATAAAGAAAATGTGGTACATATACACCACAGAATACTTTGCAGCCATAAAAAGGTATGAGGGTTATGTCCTTTGCAGGAATGTGGATGGAGTTGAAAGCCATTAACCTCAGCAAACTAACCCAGTAACAGAAAACCAAACACTGTATGTTCTCATAAGTGGGAGCTGAATGATGAGAACACATGGACACATGGAGGGGAACAACACACACTGGGGTCTTTCACGGTGAGGGGGAAGGGAGCAACAGGAAGAATAGCTAATGGATGCTGGGCTTAATGCCTAGCTGATGGGATGATCTGTGCAGGAAACCACCATGGTACATATTTACCTGTATACCATGTCTGCACATCCTGCACATGTACCCTTGAACTTATAATGAAAGTTGGAAGAATTTTTAAAAATAATCAAAATAAACTCAAGACAGATTAAAGACTTAAATATAAAACCTAAAACTATAAAAACCCTAGAAGAAAACCTAGGGAATACCATTCTGGACATAGGCCCTGACAGATTTTACTACAAAGACTCTGAAAGCAATTGAAACAAAAACAAAAATTGACAAATGGGACCTGATTAAACTAAAGAGCTATTGCACAGCAAAAGAAACTGTCAACAGACGATCTGCAGGATGGGAGAAAATATTTGCAAACTATGTGCCAGACAAAGGTCTAATATCCAGAATCTGTAAGGAATTTAAACAAATCAACAAGCACAAAACAGACAACCCCATTAAAAAATGGGCAATGGATGTGAACAGACACTTCTCAAAAGAAGACATACACATGGCCAACAAGCATATGAAAAAATGGTCAGCATCACTGATTATTAGAGAAATGCACATCAAAACCACAATGAGATACCATCTAACACCAGCCAGAATAGCTATTGTTAAAAAGTCAAAAAATAACCAATGCTTGTGATATTGTAGAGAAAAGGGAACACTTAAATACTGCTCGTAGGAATGTAAGTTAGTTCAGCCACTGTGGAAAGCAGATTGGAGATTTCTCAAAGAACTTAAAATAGAACTACCATTCCACCCAGCAATCTTATTACTGGGTATATACCTAAAAGAATATAAATTGTTCTACCATAAGAACACATGCACCCATATATTCATTATAGTAATATTCACAATTGCAAAGAACCTAGATGCCCATCAACAGTGGATTTTTTAAACTGGCTTTTTAAAATGTGGTACATAGACGCCATGGAACACTACACAGCCATAAAACAAAATCGCGTCCCTTGCAGCAACCTGGATGAAGCTGGAGACCATTGCTCTGTGAGAATTGACACAGAAACAAAAAACCAAACACCATATTTTTTCACACATAAGTCAGAGCTAAACATTGAGTACACATGAACACAAAGAAGAGAACAGTAGACACTGGGCTTACGTGTGGGGTAGAGGGTAAGAAGACGGGGGGATCAAAAAACTACCTATCAGGCACTATGCTCACTATCTGGGTGACTAAATGATTTTATACCAAACCACTGCAACATGCAATTTACTCATGTAACAAACCTGCACATGTACCCCATGTTCTTAAAATAAAAGCTGAAAGGGGAAGAAAATGAAGGTCAGGAAGAGGACAAAGAGTATACAAAAAAAAAGTTGAGTGAAGTCTGCTCAGAGAAGTCGGAAGAAAGACAAGAAATAATGCTACAATGAAAAACCAGGGAAGATGAAGATTTTATTTATATCCTTGATTGTTTCACGTTTTTTAGCAAGCACATATTTCTTTTGTAATATAAAAAATATTAAAAACAGATTTTAAAAAAGAATGAGAAACTCTGCAACAAAAAAACAAGAAATCCAATTAAATAGTAGGCAATGGCTTGAATAGACATTTCCCCAAAGAAGATCTAGTGGTCAATCACCACATGAAAAGATGCTCAACATTATTAGGCATTAGGAAAATACAGATCAAAACACAGTAAGATATCACTTTAAACCCACTAAGGATGACTGCAAGTAAAAAAGAAAAATAATGATAATGACAATAATAAGTGTTGAGAAAGAAACAAAGATGTAGAGAAACTGGAGCCTTCATTCGTGGCTGGTGGGAAAGTAAAACGATGCAGCTGCTGTGGAAAACGATTTGGCAGCTCCTCCAATAAGTTCAACATAAATTTACCATATGACGGAGCAGTTCCACTCCTGGGTATACACCAATAAGAACTGAAAACAGGTGATCAGACAAAAACTTGTACATGAATGTTCACGGTCGCTCTATTCACAATAGTCAAAAGGTGGAAACGGCTCAAATGTCCATCAACAAATGAATGGAGAAACAAAATGTAGTATATCAATACAATGGAATATTATTCAGCCATAAAAAGAAGGAAATACTCATACATGCTTCAACGTGGGTGAACCTTGAAACCATTATGCTAAGTAAAAGAAGTCAGACACAAAAAGCCATATATTGTGTTACAGACACTAGACAGGATAGGCAAACCCTTACAGCTTAAGTGGTTGCCAGAGGTTGGCGGAGAATGAGGAGTAAGGAGTGACTGCTGAATGGGCACAGGGTTTTCCTCTGCGGTCATGAAAAAGTCCTGGAACTAGATAGGGTGATTGCTATACAATAGTGTGAGTGCGTTTAACATTGCCACATTGCACATCTTAAAATGTTTACATGGCAAATTTTATGTCATGAATGTTGTACTATTTTTTTAATGAGAGGATGTGAGGTTAGCAGTGTCTTGTTAGGTGAGAACGATAAAGAGGAGGCTCTTAATGACAACACTGAGGGCAGCGTCATGGGGACAGGAGCGGTGCTAGGCTGCGGCAGGTTGCAGATTAAATCAGACCTGGGATGTGAAGACAGCAGGTGAAGACAGCTTTTTCTTGAAGCTGAACTATGAACCGTAGCATGTACCAATACTTCATCTGTTAGTAATCAGGGAGACACAGCTTCAGGAAAGGTGTGTGTGTGTGTGTGTGTGTGTGTGTGTGTGTGTGTTTAAGATGAGAATAGCTTGAATACATTTATTTGCTGGGAGAAGGAAGCCCTAGAAAATAAGAAGAATGAAGACTTTGGGAGAGAGGTAGTTGCTAGAACTGGATCTTCAATAAGGCAGGACACACGTGTGAGTACAAGCCTTAAGCTTTGTAAGGAAAATGAGTCCTCAATTGCCCATAAAGAAACATTTGTAGGTAGGAAACCAGAAGTTGAAGGATTTTTTGCCCAAGGGCTTCTATCAGAGATGCTGAGAGTTGGAAGTGACCTTAAACACCATCAACCTAAGTTACTGACAGTACTAAATGCACACTAAAATCATTTGGGGATTTTGTTTAAAAAAATACTGATATTGGGTCTTCTCTCCAGAGATTCTTATTTAATTGGTCTGGAGATTATGTTTCAAAAGCTCTTTGGGGATACAATGTGGTAAGTATAACTTTTATTCCCACGTTATAAGATAATGCATTTGTCTAGTAAAGAATTTGCTCGAGCACAAAATTAGAGCTGGCAAAGGGAGCCCTATCTAACACCAGAATACAAGTCATTAATCACTATGCTATATAGTCTAATGTTAATAGATAACATTGCAAAGGAGGGATGCCTCAGGCCAGCTGCATTTTATAACAAGTTTTGAGCCTTTTAAAAAATGAAATTGGGTAGGTGTGATGGCTCACATCTGTAATTGCAGCACTTCGGGAGGCCGAGGTGAGAGAATCTCTTGAGCCCAGGAGTTCGAGATTAACCTGGGCAACATGGCAAAACTTCATCTCTGGAAAAAACAACACAAAAATTAGCCAGGTATGGCAGTATGTGCCTGTACTCCCAGCTACTTGGGAGGCTGAGGCAGGAGGATCACTTGAGCCCAGGAGTTTGAGGCTGCAGTGAGCTATGATTATGCCACTGCACTTCAGTCTGGGTGACAGAGCAAGACTGTATCTTTAAAACTACATCAATAAATAAAAATAAAGAATGAAACCGCATTCTTCTTTTATGTCAGTATTACTTTTAAGATATTCCTTTATACTCAAAAAGAGAGGTTTGAGTTACCTCATCTGAGGCTGTTTTAACTGAAGACAGTCACAGGCGGGAGAGGTTATGTTTTACATCTATAACTTCATTTTCCATAAGTTATGTCATCTCTGATGTCTAATAAGAGAGGGTATGTGGTAGAGTAATTTAAAGCATGGGCTTTGGAGTCAGACAGACTTGTGTTGAACCCAGCTCTGGTATATACTAATTATGTGACCTTGGACACTGGGAATCTTCAGTTTCCTCAATTGTAAAGTGAGAATACATAATATATATGGCACAATGTTGATGAGAGGAAAAATGAGATGTTTATGAAAGGAGATTAGCACAATGCCTGGCGTATTATAAAAGACAAACGGCACTAGTTTTTTATTATTACAACTTTCATCATCACACCATCATCAAGGTTCATCAGAAGCATCACAAAAGTCAAGGAGTTGTGTTGCCTCTTTCAGAGATATTTATGGCTTCTAGATTAGTTCTGCCCAACTGAACTTTCTGCAATGACAGAAATGTTTTATAATATACACTCTTCCATATAGTAGCCAGTAGTCACCTGTGACTGTTGACTACTTGAAACTTGGTTAATATGACTATGAAACTAGTTTTTTAATATGATTTTAATTAAATTTAAATAATCACGTGTAGTTAGCAGCTACCTTACTGGGTAAGGCTCTTCTAGAATAAAGCCCTTGGATCATACCTGAGCTAAAGTTGCTATGCTAAAGCTAAAGCTGCAATGAATACATTTAAAGCTTTTTTTTTTTTTTTTTGAGATGGAGTTTCACTTTTGTTGTTCAGGCTGGAGTGCAATGGCACCATCTTGGCTCACTGCAACCTCTGCCTTCTGGGTTCAAGCGATTCTCCTGCCTCAGCCTCCTGAGTAGATGGGATTACAGACACATGCCACCACACCCAACTAATTTGTGTATTTTTAGTTGAGACAGGGTTTTGCTATGTTGGTCAGGCTGGTCTTGAACTCCTGACCTCAGGTGATCCACCCGTCTCGGTCTCCCAAAATGCTGGGATTACAGGCATGAACCACCACACCTGGTCCATAACTTCTTAGGAGATAGCATGGCCGGGTGTGGTAGCTCATGCCTATAATCCCAGCACTTTGAGAGGCCAAGGCAGGTGGATCACCTTAGGTCAGGAGTTGAGACCAGTCTGGCCAACATGGTGAAAACCCATCTCTACTAAAAATACAAAAATCAGCTGGGTGTGGTGGTACACTGGTCAGGCTACTCAGGAGGCTGAGGCAGGAGAATAACTTGAACTCAGAAGGTGGAGGTCAAAAAGATCCAGGAGCCAACTCAAAGATACACACACACACACACACACACACACACACACATATATATATACACATACATATATATACATATATATACACACACACACACACATATATATATATATATATATATATATATATATATATACATTTGCTATCCTAGGATTTCTTTATAAAAATAAAATAATTCTATCTTTATAAAATAAATATTTATCTTTGTAAAAATAAACAAGTATTTTTCACATTTTCTCATAAAAAGATCGTATTATATACATTGTTCTGTACCTTGTTTTTTTACCTTAATAATATATCCAAAAGATTTTCCCACATCAACACATAGAGAACTTCTTCCTTCTTTTTAACAGTTCCATCATATTCTACTGTGTGGATGTACCAGAGTTTAAGTAGCTGCTGATGACTTTATGTGTTGTTCCCAGTGTTCTGCCATTATAAATAATGCTGCAATGGATCACCTTAAATATACATCAGTTCCATATGCAAGCACAGCTTTAGGATACACTTTCTTAATTGGGATTGCTGGGTCAAGGGGGCAAATGGCAAACAAATGTGTAATTTTGATGAGTTTGCCAAATCCCCTCCATAAAGGCTGTACCATTTTTAACTCCTATTAATCATGTATAAGAATATCAGTTTCCCCCACGGCTTATAAAACAAAGATATCTAATACTTAAAGTTTTCCAATTCTGATTTCTAGCAAAACATTTTAAACTCATTATCGAAGTTTAATATGCACATTCATATAACAAATAGATGACTTGATGAATTTTGTACAGTTGAATACATCTAGGCCAGGACACAGACATAACCAGCACCTCTGTTTTACATAGTTTTGTACTTTCTATAAATGGAATCATACAGTTAGAAAAAGAAGAAAGAAAATCAATAAATGTAGGAAAGGGAAAGCGTGGAAGTTGAAGATCAACCGCAAACTGGCTCCCTGAAAACTCTTTATGCCTTGGTACTCCGTGAAACATCTTCTATGCCTCTGAGGGTTACATGTGCGGCAGTTTGAAGACCATCAGCCAAAGTACAGAACGTCCACTTAGGATGATCTTCTGAAATTAACTTTTTAAAAATGATATTGAATTAACTTTTATTAGGAGGTAAAAAGAATTTATAAATATAAATTGTTAGAATTTTTCCGTACAAGTATGCCATTCATTAAGTCCTAGGTGCTATGGGCATAAGAAGTTGAATAAGACACAACCTATGCCCTTGAAGATCTTAAAGTTTATTTACAAAGATACATATTTAAGTAGTAATAAATAGAACAGAATGGTTTGCAATTAGTTACATAAAAGCAACATTATAGTAGTCAAATTCTGTTTAAATAATTTTATGGTCAAAGTGATAGTTTTCTCAGATACACATGTATATATTAATTATCTTTATAAGGGGATGCTGGCTAATATAACTTAAAAGTGAAAAGTTAGTTCTTTCAAGCATCAGGCAGGAAGATCCTAAGACCGTAGATTATCATTTTGAAAAGTTAAAACGCTGAAAGAACGAATAAAACTGTTGCTTCATGGTATACAACACTCAAAGGGAAAAAGAAATATGGAGAGAAATCCTTGAACATATTTTAAAACCAGGAAACTTTGAAGAGTAATTTGGCTAAATCTAGTTTAAAGCTTATTTGCGACAACCTGGCAATTCCAACTCTGATACAACTCAAGAGCAGGAACAGGAGAATTGTACAAGGCTGTTCCATTATATTATTTGTAATAAGAAGCATGGAAATTGAGAAAGCACAAATTGTCCGCTGGTAGTAGAAAGAACAAATAAAATGTGATATGTGGAATAATCATACAGTTGATTACTACACAGCAACTAAAAATGAACTATATTAACTCAAGAATATATATATTTATAGATATAAATATAAAATAATATAAATATGTAAAATATAAATATATATGTATATTGGCTGGTATAGTGGTTCACATCTATAGTCCCAGCACTTTTTGGGAGGCTGAGGCAGGAGGATCACTTGAGCAAAGGAGACCAGTCTGGGCAACATGGTAAAACCCCCTCTCTACCAAAAAAAAAAAACAAAAAACAAATATTATCCAGGTGAGGTGGTAAACACCTGTAGTCCCAGCCACTTGGGAGGCTGAGGTGGGAGGATTACTTTAGCCTGGGAGGAGGAGGTTGCACTGAGCAGTGATGGTGCCACTACGTGCCAGCCTGGGAGACAGAGTGAGACCCTGTCTCCAAAAAAATAAAAGAAGAAGAAGAAGAAGAAGAAAGAAATATATATTGAGTGTTTACTATATGCCAAATGCTATTCTAGGTGCTGGGGATTCAGCAATGAGCAAGACAAAGTCCCTGCCCTCAGGGAACTAACAAATAGATCTACAAATACTAGCATGGATAGAAGACAGAAACATCACAAAACAGACTGTGAATATTAAATATGTGAATTTTTAAATTACCCACTAAACAATCACATATTTTATTATGCATTTGTGTACATAAATGTATTCTTTAATGGCCTCAAAGAATACATGCAGATATTATATAGGGTTGCTTTGAGGGAGGAAATGTGGCAAGAGGACTAAAAATGTAGGTCAAAGAAAACTTCAACTTGTAACTTTTTTATTAGAGAAAAGATAAGCCAGTGTATGATAATATTAACAGTCAGTTCTGGACTTTGGAAACATGCATATTTGTCTTTTTAATCCTGTGCTTTATTTATTACTTTCTCCAAATTAAAGAACCTCCAACAAGAGAGTTTAGGATTTTAAGGAACAGAAGGTACAATCCGGCCAGGTGTGGTGGCTCACGTCTGTAATCCCAGCACCCTGGGAGGCCAAAGTGGGTGGAGGGGGGCTGATCACCTGAGGTCAGGAGTTCAAGACCAGCCTGGTGAACATGGTGAAACCCCATGTCTACTAAAAATACAAAAATTAGCCGGGCATGGTGGCAGCTGCCTGTAATCCCACCTTCTCAGGACCTAAGGCAGGAGAATTGCTTGAACGCAGGAGGTGGAGGTTGCAGTGAGCCGAGATCACACCACTGCCCACCAGGCTGGGCAACATATCAATGTTTTTTCTCAAAAAAAAAAAAAAAAAAAAAAAAAAAGGAAAGAAAAAAGAAAGTACAATTTACAGAAAAAAGTCCTGTAGAAGTTGTGTTCAACCTAGAAATAAGAGGGTGTTTCTTCTCCCGAAACAAAAAAGCAAAGGAAGCAAGAAATGAAGGAAACTAGAAAACAGGATAGGAGTAGAAAGTTGAAGGAAATTGCAGATGACTTTCAACTTCTTAGTAAAGCAGAAAGCAAGATCATCTTCTGAGTGCAAGGGGAAGGGGAGATCAAACGTGAGTTTCAAAAATATGAAGAAAGCTTTTAGACCACCAGTGTAGGAAACTAATCAGTGAGTCTCCAAGAGATGAATACAAAGACTACCAAGCAGCAACAAGAACCAGCTAAGGTTTGGTAGAATGAATTTGCAATGAACTGAATCAACGGTTTCATGTTTTTCTCCATCACGGCTTGGTAGCCTAGAAAAAAAGAGAGAGAGAGAGAAATTAATTGGTAATGGTGAACATGATTTAGGGATTGATTGGCTAGGCACTTGGTGGAAATATAAGGTGAAGTGTTCTAGAATGATAAAGAATCCTTTAAAGTTCTCAGCTTGAGAGACTGGCTAGGGAAAAAAAAATGGAGCTAGAAAAAGCTGTGGCTGTCTTGGACTAAGGGTTAGCAAAGGCACGACATGTGTGTCAACTATTCTGTCGACAAGGCAGGCCATAGGTAGAAATCACTAATAGATCTTGGTACTCTTTCTTACCAATTCAGTACTCCAGGAACTTAGTACCAGTAGATTAGAGAGGACACACCTGTACCTACAGGGGGCTCTTCCAAGGCTGTAAACAGGTCATATTAATCTCTGAATCCCCAGATGTCCCACCTGTCACATACTAAGCTCTCACTCAATAAATGATTTTGGAAAGCAAGAAGGAAATTGAGGGGAGGAAAGGGAGAAGAGAATACAGTCTGTGATGAAAAAGAAAGAAGACTGGGGTCAGAAAGGGGAGGCACGCAAAGCTGGTATCTTTGACATTGAACTATTTTATTTTATTTCATTTCATTTCATTCTGAGACGTAGTCTCACTCTGTCTCCCAGACTGAAGTGCAGTGGTGCAATCTCAGTTCACTGCAACCTCTGCCGCCCGGGTTCAAGCAATTCTCCTGCCTCAGCCTCCTGAGTAGCTGGGATTACAGGTGCCTGCCCCCGTGCCTGGCTAATTTTTGTATTTTTCGTAGAGACAGGGTTTCACCATCTTGGCCAGGCTGGTTCTGAGCTCCTGACCTCGAGATCCACCGCCTCAGCCTCCCAAAGTGCTGGAATTATAGGCATGAGCCACTGCGCCCGGCAGAACTATTTTTTAAAAAGGTTATAGATTTGCCTCTTTAAATGAATGAAAAAAATATTAAACAGGTTGTTAAACCATAGCTCTAAATTTTCTTCTATAAAATTTTCTCATTGCTTTCTTGGAAAGAGTTTTTTTATTAAGTTAGCCTATGAAAGGTTAACTTTAACTTCAGGCAAGAGTAGTCTAATATAAAAGTTTTATCATCTAAACATTTAAAACTCAAGAGTTCACTAATGTTTTGTTTACATAATATGGCTGTTCTGAGGAATAAATACTTTGTATCACACTGTTATAGAACTATAATACTTTCAGTTGACAAAAGTATGGGATTTGGTGTTGAATTTTCTGTAAGAAGCATGAAAAAATTTGGCTAAAGTCTGGTATAATATAGACTGCAGGGAAAATATTTCTGGTTTTCTGATCCTTAAAGAGAAAATTTATGATACTTAGTTGTTTGAACTTTTTGACCATTGATAACTGTAATGAATTCTGAATGCAAATGTTTTTAGTAATGCTGTCTTAACATTTACCTGAAAGTAAAATTAAGTACTTTTCTCTGCCTGTCATGACTCAAAAATTACTTTTACATGGCTGCTCTCTACCTGGTATTTTTAATGGAAGGACTGGATATTTTCCTTTGTTCATTATGTGAAGTGCCTCTGATGAACCTGTCAGGAGGCAAAACATACCAAGCCTTCTTCTCAGCGGTATCAACAGTGGTGAGGCCAGCCAGGCTTTGTTAACAGATATTAGCTGCAGATAGCAGAATACAAACAAGACTTCAGTATGGAGGTATGGCCTTAGGAAATATATGTAAAGTACTTAAAATAAAGGTACCTTCCAGAGGTGACTCACACCTGTAATCCCAGCACTTTGGGAGGCAGAGGCAGGTGGATCACCTGAGGTCAGGAGTTCGAGACCAGTCTGGCCAACTTGGTGAAACCTTGTCTCTATTAAAAATACAAAATTAGCCAGGCATAGTGGCATTCCTGTAGTCCCAGCTACTTGGGAGGCTGAGGCAGGAGAATCGCTTGAACCTGGGAGGCAGAGGTTGCAGTGAGCCAAGATCATGCCATTGCACTCCAGCCTGGGCAACAAGAGTGAATCTCAGTCTCTAAAATAAAATAAAATAAAATAAAGGGTAGGTGACGCCTGTAATCCTAGCACTTTGGGAGGCAAGGCAGGCAGATCAATCAAGGTCAGGAATTCGAGACCAGCCTAACCAGCATGGTGAAACCCCACCTCTGCTAAAAATACAAAATTAGCCAGGTATGGTGGTGCACATCTGTAATCCCAGCTTCTTGGGAGACTGAGGCAAGAGAATTGCTTGAACCCGGGAGGCAGAGGTTGCAGTGAGCCAAGATGGCACCATCGCACTCCAGCCTGGGTGACAAGAGTGAAACTCTGTCAAGGAGGGAAGGAAGGAAGGAAGGAGGGAGAGAGGGAGGAAGGAAGGGAGGGAGGGAGGGAAGAAAGGAAGGAGGGAAAGAAGGAAGGAAGGAAAGAAGGAAAAGAAATAGAGAAAGAAAAAAAGGAGAGGGAGAGGGAGGGAGGAAGGAAGGAACCTTCCATTTATGATACTTACGTAATAAAATATTATTTAGCGTGAAAAGGGAAGGCAATACTGACAACATAGATAGACCCTGATGACATTATGCAAGTAAAATAAACCAGGCACTAAAGGCCACGTATTGTATGATTCCTGTTTTACCTGGTACTTCCCTAAGGAGAGGAGGGAGAGTGGGGAGTTAATGTTTAATGGGTACAACATTTCAGTTTGGGAAGATGAAAAAGTTCTGAAGATGGATGGTGATGATGTTTGCACAGCAATGTGACTGTACTAATACCACTGAATTGTATACCTAAAAATGGTTAAAATGGTAAATTTTATGTTCTTTATATTTTATCTCGATAAATAAAATAAGGTAAAGGCACAGGCAACTATATTTTCATAAGCAAAGGAAACTGTGAGTGATTCTGACTCATTAATATAAAGTAAGTAGAAGATTTATTTCCCCCATGAAAATGGTGCAACCCTAAAGCAAATACACTTGTCTTAAATGATCATTACAATGTTGGCACCAAATTCATTTTATTTAATTGGATAAGACATGTAACTAAGAAATGGCATTTGATTGTGAGATAAAAAGAAAAAATTATAAAGCGTATCCCACATCGTCAAAAATATATCACCTCGTGGCCTCCAAAGCTTTACTGGAATTAGATTAGAATTAGATTACAGCTATATTACTTCAGTTTTGAGACATTGTGGGTAGTTTCTTTTCTTAACAGCAGCCTAAAATGTTCATGTTGGTTACTAGGAAAATCCAAAAGTAGAAACGCGGAAGAGGGGAACTTTAAAATGTGAAGATTGCTAAAATATGCTAGTATAACCAACACATGTAGGGCAAAGCAGAAAAGTCAATCATATTAACGTACTTATGTTACTAAACTGCACTCTTGGCCTAAAATTATTCAGCATGTAAAAAGATTTGCAATAATGTCAATGACTATGTAGGAAATTGATAACTACTCAACCTCCTACCCCACTCTCCACCCCCACAAAAAATAAAATAAAATCTGAGCCTCTGAGTTGCACAGTACTCTCAGCTGCTCTGTTACTCTGAGAAGTGCAGAGAGTCGGTGGAAATTACCCTGTAATGAGCAATCCATCTGGCTGCACCTAAAAATGGAATAGAAATGCCACCCTTGACTTTTCCGTGGTAGTAAATTAAAGCCTAACGTATAGTTCTAATTGCTAACATTTTCTCTCTAATTATGGCTCAGTTTGGCTAGGATTTCCGACAATCCCCTTGTTCCCCTAAAGCAAACACCAGAGAATGTTCTAACCCCACTGGTGACATTTATTAATAACCCCCTTGACAGATGAAAAAAAATCATTATTCTATATAAGACAGGAAAAGATTTTCCAAGTAAAAGCTAATTGATTTTTTTAAAAAAACCCCATTCAGACTCTATACAGGAATTAATTTTATAGAGGGGGAAAAATACAATGGTATCAAATAAAAAAAGACTCATGCATAGTATCATGCTGGCTGGGCACTGTTTGGGGTGCCAGCTAGAAAAAAAAAAAACAACTGATAAATGTATAAAAAAAAATTCATGCATACTTATTTACTGGGATGAAGAAACAAGAAAAAGAGAGCTCTCTTGTGAAGGAGTCTTACTTTGTGCCTCCATGAAAGAGATAGGATATGATAAGTTAGTTTCTATGATTGGCAAATACAAACAGATATGAAAAAAAAATTGTTGGGAATGCTGCGACAGTCTTCTGTTTAATCTCTTTCATTCTTACTTTTTAAAAGCCATTATTCCTTTTAAACAATTGTACAAATACTTGCTAAATACAAATCAGTATTTATCTATAGGTCTAGCTCTCATCAAACAGTATACAGCTTCCTGAATGACAATTAATAATTTGGAAATACTAAACAAAAATTAGCTTTCTGATATACTAAGAAGAGGCACAATAGAAAAAAAATACACTGTAAAAAAAAAAAGGTTTCTGAAAACTACACTCCAAAGTACCTAGTCTAATATTAAAATAGAACTTTATAAAGCAAAGCAGTGGTGGATTCAAAGTGGAGGGAGTGGGCATGCTGGGGAGCAGTTGAACCTTCCATACAAGCAATGAGACACTGTCTTCAGAGAGCGGAAAATTAATATTAAAACCAACTTCAAAACAGTCTGCTTTTGCCGGGCGTGGTGGCTCACACCTGTAATCCCAGCGCTTTGGGAGGCCGAGGCAGGCGGATCACATGAGGCCAGGAGTTCGAGACCAGCCTGGCCAACATGGTAAAACCCCGTCTCTACGAAAAATATAAAAATGAGCTGGGTGTGGTGGCTCATGCCTCTAGTCCCAGCTACTTGGGAAGCTGAGGCACAAGAATCGCTTGAACCTGGGAGGTGGAGGTTGGAGTGAGCCCAGGTTGCGCCACTGCACTCCAGCCTGAGTAACAGAGTGAGATTCCATCTCAAAAAAAAAAAAAAAATCTGCTTTTTTGTATCATCACCAGCTGCTGATCATTCTAAACAGTGTCAGGAATAAAATAATACTCTTCACAAAAATATTATTTGTCTAAGTTCTAAACAATATCTGCGGTTACTATTAAGTTTTAGTGACGTAGTTGTACACTTCAATTACATTATTAATTTTTAATAATATAGTTGGCAAAAACCCCAGGTATGAGCCTGTGAAATCAAGTTTGCACATTTTTATTTCTCAGGCTTTATAGAATACAGATTCTACATGAAAGTTCAGAAAACTGTCAGGTACATTGTCCCCAACACGTATGGACTCAGTTACACAAGTTATAAACTGACTCATTTTGAGAGTCAGTTTATAAGAATTAAGAGCCATTGAGTTTGTTTTCGTACAGTTTGTCTTTCATCTCAGTGATAGTATATATTCTTGCACATAAATGATAGATTTTAAATGAACAGTGGGAGCATAATGATTGTGGTCTTTTTTGTTGTTGTTGTTAGCTATAACAGAATAGACTGGGTAAAGGAATTTATTTATTAAAGTTCTATAGGCTGCGAAGTCCAATATCAAGGTGCTAGCATCCGGTGAGGGCCTTTTTTGCTGCATCATACTATAGCAGAAGGCATCACATAGCAAGAGATCAAGAGCTTGCCAGTTCAGGTCTCCTTTCTCTTCTTATAAAGCCACCGGTTGCATCACGGGGACCCCACCCTGGTGATCCTATCTAACCCTAATTACCTTCCAAAGGCCCTCCCTCCAAATACCATCCACATATGAATTTGAGGATTAAGTTTCCAACACATGAATTTTTGCAGACACATTCAAACCATCGCATTTAGCCCTTGGCCCCTGAAATTTATGCCTTTCTTGCATGCAGAATACATTTATTCCATTCCAATATCCCCAAATCTTAAACCATTCCAGCACCGGTTCAAAAATCTAAAGTCCAGAGTCTCATTTTCATCAGACATGGGTGAGACTCAAGGCACAATTCATCCCATGGCAAATTTCCTCCAGCTATGAGCCTGTAAAATCAAAACAAGTTATCTACTTCCAAAATCTAATGGTGGGACAGGCATAGCATAGACATTCCCATTCCAAAAGGGAGAAAGAGGAAAGAAAAAAAGGAATAACTAGTCTCAAGTAATTCTAAAACCCCAAAGGAAAGACAACAGGCTAAACGCTTTTCCTCCATATGCCACCTCCTAGAAACACTGTGGGTTTAGACTTTCAAACCCTCGGCAGCACCACCCTCATGGCTTTGCTGGACTCAGCTCAAGCAGCTGTTTTCACAGGTTGAAGTCTCACGGAATTCTCCCAGCCTGGCACTGCACACTGGTAGCTCTAGTCTGGGGTTTTACGGGTGGTCCTGCCCCTGCAGCTCCACTAAGCATTGCTGCAGTGGGTTGCATTCTGTGGTGTCTCTGCTCCTGTGGCAAGTCTCTGCCTGTGTCCCCAGGCTGTTTATGACATCCTTTGAAATCCAAGTGAAGGAAGCCATGCCTCCACAGCTCTTGCATTCTGTGCACCTACAGAATTAGCACCAGGTGGATACCATAAAGGTTTGCAACTGTACCTTCAGGAGTGGCTGGTGCAGTCACACTTGGAGCCATTTGAGCCACAGCTGAGGTGGCCAAGAAGCACTGCAATGAAATGCAGGTAACAGAGACTGGAAGTGGCACTGGGCAGTAACCTGTCCAATGAAACCATTTTGCCTTCCTAGAGCTCCAGGACGGTGATGGGAGGGGCAGCCTGAAAGATCTCTGAAATACTGTCAGGTTCTTCTACCATTATCCTAATGAATAGCCTCTGGTTCTATTCTACCCATACTAATCTCAAGCAGTCGCTTGATCACACTCTAGTATTTCTCTGCTGAAAATAATGTCATTCTCTACTACATGGCCAGGCTGCAAATTTTCCAAGGCTTTCCACTCTGCTTTCTTTTTAATTATAAGTTCTGTCTTTAAATAATCTCTTTTCTTGGCAGGGCACGGTGGCTCACACCTGTAATCCTAGCACTTTGGAAAACCAAGGCAGGTGGATCACTTGAGGTAAAGAGTTCAAGGCTAGCCTGGTCAACATGGCAAAACCCCATCTCTACTAAAAATACAAAAGTTAGCCAGAGATGGTGGTGCATGCCTGTAATCCTAGCTAATCGGGAGGCTGAGGCAGGGGAATTTCTTGAACCCAGGAGGTGGAGGTTGCAGCGAGCCGAGATAGCAACACTGAACCCCAGCCTGGGCAACAGAGCTAGACTCCATCTCAAAAGGAAAAAAATATAGATATATAGGTATCTATAGTTGCTGTCATCTAGTGAGGTCCTGTTTGCTGCATATATATATATATATATATATATATATATATATACACACACACACACACACACACATATATATATATCTTTTCTCTCCTACTTTACTATAAGCAGTTAAAAGTAGCTGTGCAGCAGCCTGAATGCTTTGCTGCTGAGATAGTTCTTCTGCTAAATAGTCTAATTTGTCACTCTTAAATTCTGCCTTCCATAAAGCACAAACACACTTCAGCCAAGATTTTTGCTACTTTATAATAGTCTTTGCTTCAGTTTTTCAATGCCTTGTTCTTTAGTTCCATCTCAGACCTTTACTATCTTTCAACATTCTGGCCATGACCACTCAAGCAATCTCTAAGAAGTTCCAGACTTTCCCTGGTCTTCTATTCTTCTGAGCCATCAGCAGAATCACCCTTAATGCTCTATTCTTGGCAACACAGGCTTATTTTTAACCCACTCCTCTAAATTATTCCAGCCTCTACTCATTACCCAATTCCAAAGCCATTCCACAATTCAGATATTTGTTATAGTAAGAATCCCACTTCTGGTAACAATATTTTGCTTAGCTCATTTTCTGTTGCTATGACAGCATACCACAGACTGGGTAACTTATAAAGAAAATAAATTTATTTCCTACAATTCTGGAGGCTAGGAAGCCCAACATCAAGTTTCTGGCATCTAGTGAGGTCCTGTTTGCTGCATGTACAGAGGATATCATATATCAAGAGGACAACAGTATGCCAGCTCAACTCTCTCTTTCTCTTCTTATAAAGCCACCATCCTATCATAGGGTCCCATCCTCGATAGGAGCTAACCCTAAGTAGCTCCCAAAGATCCCACCTTCAAACACCACCAACATGTTACTTTAGGGATTAATTTCTCAACACATGAAATTTGGGAAAAACATTCAAACCATAGCGATTATAAAGACAAAAAAATCGAGTTTGAGATACTTCAATCCTGTCATCCTGAGTGCTCACTTGAAATTTTTGTAATTTTTTTTCTACTAAAGAAACATTTAAAAGCCATTAGAATTGATCCTGAAGGAACAAAGACATGGGATTTATTGTAAAATGGGGTTTTTATGAATTTCTGCCAAAATCATGTTTAAAACCTTTCCTATTGTTATATTTTGCTTCATATAAAAGAAACATTCAAAACTAAAGTTTACTAAAAGCATTCTTAATTTTTTAGGGTTTTGTTTGTTTGTTTTTTGAGACAGGAACTTGCTGTATTGCCCAGGCTAATTTTAAACTCCTGGGCTCAAGCGATCCTCCTTCCTTGGCCTCCCAAAGTGCTGGGATTGCTGGTGTGAGCCACTGAGCCCCATTAAAAGTGTTCTTTAATCAACAAAGGGAAAAGATAAGTCTGACTATATTACCTACTGAATATAAGTATGCAAATATCAATTTTGACAAAGTCACTGACAAATTTGCAGAAGTTATAGCTCAAGGTGAAAAGCAAAACATTGTAATGTTATTATTTATTACTGCAACAGACTGATATGTAGATATAATATTTCTCCCTTTTCTCAAAAAATGCACTAATATACTTAGACTATTAATTCATTTTTTTCTATTTTTTTGCTCTATAATCTCTATTTATTTAGAATTATTTATATTCCTTTACCTGAACAATTATGAATTTAAAGTTCAGTAAAAAAAAAAAATTCATGGTTTACATTTCTGTTTTAGACATTATTATTATTATTGTTTTCATTTTGTAAATTTTACAGAAGATAGTTTCGTGGCATAAGACAAGGGAAGTGTTTAAAAATGATCTCCTCAGGAGAGAGATCCAAGATGGCCGATTAGCAATAGCTCAGGATTGTAGCTCCCAGTGAAAGCGCAGAGAGCAAGTGAACGCCGCAATTTCAGACAAATTTCTGTTGTCCACAAACTGGGAGCTACCCAGTGGAGGAGCCACACGGGTCGCCAGCACGACTCTTTCGGCCAGCGCAGCGTGGCGCGGCGCTTCTCAGTGCAGAGTATATGGGACTGGGTGCCCTTTGAGTCGGGCTTGGCTGGTCCCATCCCCACAAGGAGAACAGCAATTGAAAGCGCTGAGGACTGAGAGTTTCACAGTAAGCACAGCTGAACCCGGGAAGGCCAAGCTCTGTGGGGAAAGGGCGTCCACCAAAGGAAAACTAAAAAACAGAAAAAACTTCATCACCAACAAGCCGGATGTCCACTCAGACCCAATCTGAAAGTCAGCAATTACAAAGACAACAGGTGGATAAATCCACAAAAATGGGAAGAAACCAGTGCAAAAAGGCTGAGAACACCCGAAATCAGAATGCCTCTCCTCCTACAGGGGATC